>PNEQ01120037.1:0-16772 GCA_003012365.1 Medauroidea extradentata | reverse complement strand
TATAATAAATTATATAAATTAACACTATTTCTTTCTGTTCATGTAAGTTCTATGGTCGCAACCTCAGAATCACTTATCTGTACCTTTTCTTAAAAATATTTGGCAGATGAGCTGTTGATCTTTGTGGGTTTTCTTTTGAAGGAGACATTTAATGATTGTGTTAAAAAAAAATGGCTCATTCTTAAGAAGATCGCCACAAACGGCTAACATACATTTGAAGGGAAAAGCCATATTCAAAATGAAATACAAAATCATTGAAGAGATCTCTCCCCACATGGAAAACTTATGTCTCCAAAAATGCTTTAAATTTCTATACAGTGGTTGTAACAATTTTGGCCACCCCTTGTATACAAAATTAATTAACTTAAATTACATCACATTTGAATGATGAGTGCAAGGAGTGGTGTGAGGTAGGAATGGTGGAAGAAAATAATGGTAGACAAGAAATGATGGGAGAAAAGGTATGGTGGAGGGCAAAAATGTTGGGTGTAAGGCAAGCTAGACGTTAAGGTATGGTGGGGGGCAAGGTATGGGGAGATGCAAGAAGAGGCACGACTTTAGAGCGAGTCGCTATTGTACCATTTAAATGTGAGGTAATACACGGTAACAAATTTTATATCCAGCAGTTCTGTAGCTTTGCAATTTTTTAACATGTGGAGAGGTCTCTTATTTTTTTGTCTTTTATTTTGAATATGGCTTTTCCCCTTCAAATGTACAATAGCCTTTGTATAAAAACAGAATACAGTCCATCCAGTCAAGTGCTGAAATATATTTCAAGCCTTTTCTAATTTGTACCACTCAAGAACTACGCTTGTTGATTAAATTGTTGTACCAATTACACATCAATCCCATCTAAAAATGCTGCTCCTGCACTTTTGTTGAAATCATTAATGATCAAAAGCATGATGCACCGTAATGCCATGTTACAAACAGGCTGAGAATTGTTCAAATTGGCAAAAAAGGATACGTCCATACATCTCATTTTGTAAGTGCACGTAACTGTATTCACACTGCTAATGACTAGCCAATTTGTTCATGAATCCTGTTTTAATCTCAGGAAGACTTCCTGAATACGACATGTACTCTTCACGTAAACTGACTATAAGTACCAGCTTTATCACTTACGTATGCACATGAAATGTTAGTTTATCAACAGTTAGAATATTTACTTATTTCAAATGTGTACTGACCAAATGAGTGTTGACATCTTTCATTCTAAAAGAAAACCACCTAGTTTATATATATATATATATATATATATATATATATATATATAAAATCCTTTCTTCAATGAAAAGCAATAAATATTAATATGCTTGAACAGTCGTCACTGAACTCTCATATGCCAACAGAACGGCAGTGCTGCCACAAGACTATGTGAAATTAAAATTCCGGTAGGGTGCGTAAATCACAATGCACCCTAGCAGTCTTGGCTCAAATCACAGAGTGGACGACATGGCGTGTGTGTGTGTTGAGGTTTTTTGCGTAGATTATATGGTATGGTCCCCTCTCATTTTAATTTACAAATGGTTATTTACGTGAATATTTTTATATTAAAGTAATTATCTCCATATTTTTTTAAAATTAACATGCTTTCTGAATCAACACATGTTTGCACAATTGAAGAAATTATTTCAATGTGGAGCTGAAGGCAGATTCTCATAATGTAACTCGGCAGAGATGCCAATCATTTACCAAAGCTTCCAGTAGAAATTTTGTGTAAAATCTGTAGTTTTCTAGAAAAGTATAATTCTGTACTATTTATAAGGTTACTGTAATCCCGTAATTACAAGTGATTATTTGTACAAATTATGGACAAATCATAGCATTTGGCATCTCTAACTGCATATAGCAGGTCTTTGAGGGAGAAAACTCATACATATGCATAGCACATACTCATGTTACAGTGTAATGTATGTGTTGTTAAGTGTTGCCATACTGCACTGCATTATGTTTTCTGGCGAGCCCCCAAATCCCGCCACGCCAGCGTCAGCCTCTGCACAGTTCTACGGGCCCTCCGGCATGCATATTAGTAGCTAAGTTCGGCTGGAACATAGGATGCGCCTGAGGGCAAGCCCTGTACGCCTTAGGTTGGATTTTTTATTATCGTTGACAGGAAGCATGCAACACGTCTGAGCAGGGTTATGGCGAACATGGCAGCAATTGAAACCATGGTTACCCCCTGAAGGAATAAGAGTCCAGATGGTAGGGCACAGCAAACCAACGAAGCGGAAAGAGCATTGGAGAAATCTGTGCAAGAGTCGCGGAGGTCAAAAGCTACAAGTAAATTACTGGATGAAGGTCTGGAGAAAGAAGGACATGTTAGTTATTGAAGATAACGTGCTGATGTGTTAAATGCAATATGAAATTAAATATGCTATGGTGAAGCTAGTTCAAAACTAAAAAATGCACTGAAATTACGGAGGTCTAAAAAGAAATAACCCTTGCAATCTGCAATACAGGTTTGTGGCCCGGCCGGGAGGGTTTGACATGATTTTGGGAGCTATGTTTGATGTAGTAATCAAAATTTTCAATAAATGTATAATTTATTTATGACTAATAATCTTAACAATACATTAGCTCAAGAAAACATGGACAAAAAATTTTCTAATGCAGTTGCGATGTGGGAAAGTAATTTTTTAGTTGGTGCTACAGTCTTTTGCTGATAGAAGTACTTTATTTTTCACTGAATTCTTTACTACCAAATGACTACATTAACACTGCAAAGTTTAAGGAGAGCATCAATGTAGTGCAAGAGTGGCATGGGAAATGTGGAGACTATACATTCTCTCAGTTTCATGCAAAGGGGGACGCTCATTACTTTCTTGATAATACAGTAAAAACTTTGTCCACATAATGCCAAAAAGCCAGAGACTCAAGAGATTATTCAGCATTGCTAAATTTTCTTTTGACAAAAATTTTGATACTTTTCGTATTTTAATTTCTTCTCAAAATCTGGCATTCTAAGAGTTTGACAAGCAAAGGGCTGCAACCAGTTATTTGACATTTGTGTTATTACACAACTGCGATATATTGTCCTTCAGCTGTGGCAATAAAAAAAAATCTTGTGATAAAACAACTCAATTTAATTGTTAGTGTTTAGTACTTGATGGCAAGCAAAGTTATTGATCAATTGTACCCCCACATAAATGGGATTTAAAACACCGTGATGTGTTGGAAATGAAGGTATAAATACAAGGATTTTGCTCATACACAATGTTAATTGTAATAGCTCCTCTGTAAGCAAAATAAACACTTAAAATGTGAACAATTTAAGGGGATTGATAAGTGTGAGCCAAATTACTCGAACTATTTAATTTTAAAAAACAATTTTTAATAGTAAAAAAATATGCAATGTTGCCATACTAGAAAGCAGAACATCAAAATCTTGAGAAGCAATGAAAAACATTTTGGAATACAATTGGATTACCAAAAAGATAGAGTTTTGAAAGTATTTGAAAAGTAGCAAATTTGTACAATTAACGAATAACTCGGAATTAGTTCCCTGGCTGGAACATAGAGTATTGTACATCCCTCTACTAACTGATAAAGAATTTGTACCAAACAGAACAGTAGAAGTGAATGGACAGTAGGTATGTAAGTGTTGCTTGTCAGAAGGTAAGCAAAGTTTTCTATTTGTTCTGTATGCCTTTGTTGATCTGGAGCAAACATGCCTACTGAAGGTAAAGTCATATTTTATACATTAATGTATATACAGTACCAGAAATAAAATAATGGGTCGAAACTCTATTCATTACCTGCAATATCATCAGCATAAAAAGGGAAAGCAAATAATTACTGCGTCTTGTACTGCACTGGAGCAAACTTAGATCTTAAATTACAGATTGCAAAAAAATATTTAGCGTGCGCACTCACACACTCTACTGTTAAGCAAAATCCAAGATTTCCTAAACAGTTCAATGCAAATTGTTACAAAACTACACACACTTACAACTAGCAAATAATATTCTTAATCTACACATGCCAGTAAAGTTGCTTTGCACATTATATTTCTTATATTTTAACATTAAGTTCAAATATTTTTTTAAATATCCCTTTGATACTTGTATTGCTTAAGAGGGCGTGATACATAATTCAACGCTAAAACATAAATCTATAACTGTACGGTTATTGAAGCCAATGTGCAAAAACTAAACAGTATCAATCCTAGACAATAGTTTTAGTCAAAGTTTTAACCAAAACTGTTTCCAGTGTTACGAATTTCTGAGGCACAATCTCTGACGCCGGAACCTAATGCATTTTTACTGTGGCACAAGAGATCACACGTAACGAATTAGTAATTCTGGAAAAATATTTACTCAAAGTTGGCAAATACCATTACCTAGGATTGTCACTGAGTATTTTATCCACATTGGCTTGAAAAAAGTGTAGAAATCAATTTGTTTTCAGTGTTTATACACACTCTTAAGTCACAAATAATTAAAAGCTACCATTTCACTTTTATGTTTTTTGTCACATAGTTTACTTCAGACAAAGTATTTAAGTACTGCTTAAAAAAGTAGAACCATTAGGTTTGCTATGATGGCAATTGCAATAAAAAAGTTTTACCTTCCGTACGTTTCTGCCTCTTAATTATTCTCACGTGCACATCTCGCGAATCATACAACATACAAAATATGAAACCAGAACCAAATAGCTTTCTAGCCATGATAACATATGGACCTGTTATCTTGGTGAATATGCAGAAACCTCGGAACACAATTGGTAGCCCTTGTACCTAAACTAACTTTAATGTTAAATATCTAACGTATCCACGGAAAATATTTCCGTTCACATTAACTCAAAGTAAAATTAGCAGGCACCATGCTGACTTCATTGCGAGATGGCATTTAGTGTTTGTAGGTATACAGAATCTAATTTGATATGATTTTCCTGTTGTTGATGTAAAATAACTGTAAAATAATTTCATACAAAACACTATTTCACTGTATAAAACTACTAACATGCCAAATCAGTAATATGAGTACCTTAAGTCACCGAGTATAGTTTTTAGTTTCATTCTCTCCCTCACTGATTATATGATGTAAAACATGTTTTCTGTAGCAAGCATTCCTCACAATCACAGTTACAGTAACCAATATTATTGTCAGGACGTAAACTTCAAGCATACAACATGTACAGTTTAACACTTTTTCTAGTTTTCAAGCTTCAATGCTGTTCAGAATGCATATACGGTTTACAGTTGAAACAAAATTATAATCTGAAGTTTGTAAACAGCATAGGTCAATATTTAAGAATGAAAACAATTGTCTATATAAAAAAACCAAAGCAAAGATAATCCAAGTGTGGAGAGAAAAGTCTCACACATGTCCATTGATAACCTACATTAGTTTACTTCTACAATACACAAATATTAATTTATCAATAAACCTTTTATATGCTATTTTTAAATATTTTACAAACCTTGGAAATGGTTTCTTATTATTAAAAATATTTTTTAAAAGCCCATAAACATCAGACAGAAATATAATTTCTAATGAATCGCTATATCAATAATGAAGATACTCATTTCAATTTATCAAGGCAATTTGGAAATGTCTGGAAGACAAATAAACATTCTCCTGGAATTACAGTATTACCAATTGCACAGTAAAACTACACAATGTGAAAATCTGTTAAACAAAAGCAATTTCTGACACCGGTGCAGCCCAGCAATTTTCTGTTTGTTATCTAAGTTTAAGACAAAATGTCTCACTATAAAAGTTATTGGCAAACAAATATTTTAATCTCAATATAGACATTTTCTTTTGATTTACAAGAGTGAAAAATCTGCACTATCATTTCTTTAATGTATTTTCAGCTCCCAATGCAACTATGTACCAAAGTACACTGAAATTTACAAGGGTAAATGGGTGAGCATGTTTAAAGCAAATATTTAGCAGTAACACTGCAAAATGCAGTTTTATGACTACGTGGTTACATTACATGTAAACCAATTACTAGGTAATATTTGTTTCATAGAATTAATAAAAGTGATGTAACACAGCCATAACACACTAAAAATGTATTCGAGAGGACCTGGGTTCCATTTCACAATTAATGTTTTTCAACTGAATACAGCAAAACTGTGCACATTATGGAGAGATCAATGGCCAAATATAATCAGACATGTTCAAAGCTCTGTGAAGTAAATGCCATTTTTCAACATATGTAGTGTTAAATACACATTCTACCTACTACCTGGCCCATAAGCAGTAGTTGAAGGTAAATTTTTTTTTCTATGAGCTTGCTTCCAATATATTGCCTATATCCATTTTTGTGAGCTTTCATCCAGTATATGGCCAATGAACATAATTTCACAGGTCAAACACTTCATCTACTACATATACAAACAGCAGTGGTGATTTTTTTGCATCAATTAGAGGAAGTGTTCAGGTATTTATTGAAAAAATAAGGAGGAATTGCATTCTTCCATCATGGATTTATCTTGTGATAATTTGGTACAGCTATTGGTGGGCCTAACAATACAGAGGAATATTTCAAAAGCTGTAAACATACATAATCCTGTTGGTTTAATCACTGCACCATTGTGTATCCAAAATTAAGATAGACCTTCAGAAAGAATATTATACCTGCCAACTTTTCAAAATGACCGTCAGTAAAACTTTTCCAGAACGTCACATTTTTGCGTTAAACTGCATGCGGCAATTTTTGTGCCAAATCATATCAGTCCCTATGTCTTATATATTGTACAAACAATAACACATAATATTTTTTACGTTTATTTATTTTAAAGGTAGGGCTAGTTATCAAGACCTAAATATGTAAAAACAATTATTTGCCAAGTTATACTTTGAACAATTTCCTGTTCACTTAATACCTTGACAATCTATATTTTTTTTTTATAATTCAAAATATACACTTGCATCTTTAAACAACCCGTAAGCACGGTTACAAATATAACAAGTTTGACAAAGTTTTACATAAATCTCAACTAGTTTTGTTTATTTTATGTGGCATGAAATAGCTCAATACCAAACTGGATTGTGTTTTGAGTAATGAAATACTGTATAGCAATATTCAGCTCTAGTTACAATGTCTTCAAAGCCTACTTACAAAAAGTCATTTTTAATTCTGTGATTTCCGTGTAGGTCTATAACTTCAAATAGTAGTTACAGTTAGGCTTAGGTGCTTCATACCTTCTTCCATAAATGACCAATAAACACCGCATAAAAATTACGCAAGTAGTAATTATGAACAGTTAGTTTATGTATCATATAAAATATTACTGTACATATGCTTCACAATAAGAGAAAATAATTTTTCTTTCAAGTTCTCGACGGTATAAACACGCGCGCAATGCATCTTCCCAACTTCAAAACTTCGTTACATCACACGGTAGTTATATGTCATATTCATTACAACAGCGGAATAATGTTTTTAGTTTCAAAGTTAAAAATTCAATTTCCATGAACACAAGAAAAAGCGCTGACTTGGATAAGAAAACACACCTGTCGCTTACAAATACCTAACAACATGCACATCTCGAGCTTGTAACAGCCCATACAAGAAAACCACAGATTGGCTGTAGCTATAAAATACGCCAATAAGAAACCGGGAACAAAATATATAGCGAATTTTGTTACTGGTTCCTGTAGTGTTCGTTGTGACCAACTGCTGATTTTACGAATGTTTATGCACAATAGTAGAGAGAATCAACAGTGTAAAACACGTTTCATGTTGGTACGCTTGCGCAAAACATATTTGTCTGTTATTAATTTGTACATAATGGCAGAAATGTACACATAACATTGTCGAACATCCATCAATCCGTAAAATGTTCTTGTCCTCCGTAAAATTGTAAAACGTGTGTACTTTCCGTACATTTTACTGACAAACCGTGAAAGTTGGCAGGTATGGAATATCCAAGGGAAAACACTCTGGATTCAGTAGCAACCTCGAATTCGCCTACTTAAAAAATGGTTCACAAATATTCCTTGAATATATGTACTGTTCCTCTAGTCTATAATTATCTATGCACTCTGAACTTTTGCACAAGCAAATTTACTTCTTATGCTATGCACTGAGCAATTTCTATTGGTTTTGCATTTTAGACTGTTTGATAGTTCTAAAAGAGGTTGCTAGAACGTGGATACTATATTTATGAAAGAACGCTGTTTTGTAAATATTTCAAGACACTTCCAAATGTGGGAATACGAATGTAAGCCTACTCCCCAGATTTGGAAGTGGAACATAAACATTATAATATTAATAAAAAAAAGGCATTTTTAACACAACAAATGTTCTTTAAATTAAGCTAACAGACGTTCCTGACATTTTACTGCAAATTTTGCTAACTTTACATACACAATAAACTCCTTAAATTCATGAATGGATTAACAGGTGTGAGACTTATCAGTATGGTGTTGTGTGTTTTACACAGAAAAAAAAATCACCAAAAACATTTTTGGAACATACAAATGTCAACTCTGCTGGAGCACAAGAATGGACTAACAGTAAGAGAGGATTAACGAGATTTCAACATCACCTTTTCTTGTGCATTATGTGCACCCCATACATTTTCCATTACTGTAGGAAAAGTACAGATGAGTAAATAAAATATCTGTATGCAAAACTATACATAGTTTTGGTGTTTTAATAATGTTTTTTTATATATTATCATTATTTGCCAGAAAAGTACCTCTTTTCAATTCTGATCAGTTCCTTTAACAACCTTTCTCCTAATGCTATACCTCAGCGATATACGTGCCATGATATACTCATATTCACTTCCAAAAAGGGGGAGGGGAAGTCAATTCTTCTCATCCTGGCTGTAAAAAAATTATATTTAATTATGGGAGTATTATTTACAAGACGAGATTAATTTCAAAAAATTAAATAACATTAATTTTTTTGTACAATTTATTCTACTCTTCCTTGCATACGAGTCAAAAAGTATTGCCGCTGTGATGCCACCGACAGATTGGCAACGCCCCAGAGCAACATGTGGCACAGTTTGGGAACTCCTGAAGTGGACTATTTTTTTTTTTTTGGATTATCTGTGCAACATTAACATGGATAATAAGGAATTCACTGTGCTGCCTATCGGGGGATACCAATACAAATTGACGAATATTGGATTTTTTTGCTTCTGAATCACTGTTAAAATGCACTGCCTATTGTAAAAGTGAAATAATAATAAATTACACTTTATTTCTACACACTTCTGGGCAACAAGGAAGGCCAGGATTTAAACATTATTCTGCTCCTCAGATATTTTTAAACACAACATTTCTTTAATAAAACCTGGGTGTTCTCCCTTAATCTTTTTTTAAAATAATTTATTTAAGGATCAGTCAAGTGATGTCCTTGAAAGGAAAAACCATGTAGGTAAAGAGTTAAATTTATTGAAATTGTTTGATTTTGCTAAAATTTTCTTGCTATATTTAGTCCAAAGAGGTTAATTAAAACAATGTCATCCATAGCAATTTAATTAGTTTTAAATATTTTTTATAAAGTATGCAAACATGAAAACTCCAAATAATCATACTTCGGTGGTGCAAAACTTCTCGCGTGAAAAGGTCAGCAGTACAAAATCTTCAATATTCTTGCTAATCACAACTGCATTAAATAAACTAGGCTGAATATAATTAAGATGTGATTGTGAATTCATCAAAATAATATGACAACACAAACTTGTTATTAAAAATAGCATGCAAATACGTACACCTAGAGAAAGAGAGAGAAAATGTAGAAATTTCAATGATGCCTTCAACTAACTGCATAAAAGTAAACCTTTGCCACTATAAACATAAACAGTGCACACTTGCTATAATGAGGAAATCTGTGATATACCTGGAAGAAAGAATAAGAAATTGAAAGTTACAGTATTGTGTACAAACAACTGAGGTGAACATGGTTTATGATTTCCCACAAGATATACAAATGTACTGATTACAAATGTCAACTTTTGATATACATTCTTTATGGTACCATTCATTACATTTTACACATTGTATTACTGCATTCAAGGATTTGAAGTCTGCGCATCGTGAATGTGGCAACCTGCAAATACACAATACTTTGCATTCAATTTGGGCGGTAAATTTTTTATGAAATACTTGTGTTGATGGAAAAGGCTCAAAGCGACCTTCTTGAAGACACTTCACCAAATGTGGCCTCATCTGTGCCTGTACGAATAATTCATTGTTCATTGGTCTAGCACTACACAAAGCAACAGCTCTGGCAATAGCAAACACACCACAGTCATCAGAACCCTCCTGCTCTTGAAGTACTTGATAGCATAAACTTATTGTTCTTCCAGAAAATTTTAATAACTGAGCTGCCTGCACTTCAATAAATTCAATGACTGTCTCATTATGAGAATAGAATTTTGAATCATATACATTAACAAATCCTTCTGGACAATCAATTGCAGAAATCGTAACCCAGTGCCGGTAGCAATATAATATTTGAACCCAATGTTGACAAGCACTTCTAAACTGCAAAACTGGGCCATAAAGAGTATTTTGCAAGCTACCTATTACAGAATGCTGAGATTTGAGTAAATCTTGGGCCGAGGAAATCACACTATCATCTAACCATTTACCAGATAAAATCAAATCCAAAGAACATGGCAGGGATTAAAACAGATTCTTCCCATCTGGAATATAAATTTTATCAGCTGGATCATCTACAGCTTCATCTAATTGGTCTATAGACAGCTAACGCTTATTGACACCTGCGGAAAAATTTGGAAGGGTGTTTTAGAACCCTTCGGTAGACCCCTACGCTTCAAAACTTTCGGAATAGCTAACACAGCCCTAATGTTTGACCACTCCTCACCAGAACACTTGACTCAGTGAAGGTATTTTATGTTCGTAGGCTAGAAATGTATTCAATGTATTGTCGCTATCAACTAGTTGTTTACAGTCTGTATTTTAAAACTTATTTTGACCCGGATTTGAAAAAATATCAGCATTCTCCGACTTAATAGGGGACACCGGATTTTGAAATTTAATGTTATGATAAACACTAGTGGAATTGGCAAGATTATCAGGTAAACAACTATCTGAGACATCCTTATCTGGACAAAGTTTTTTACTGTCATTTACAGTAATTTTTCCCCCATCATCACATGGATTTGCAAAATTTAAGAACTCTCCTAGTTCAAACTGCAAAATATTATCATGAACAGGTTCACTAAGCACACGATTACTAACAGAAACCGCAGAGTCATCTTCCTTGGAATGCTGAATATCCTGCTGTAATTGCCTGAAAAAAAAATGTTTGTTTTAGTAATGCATTCATTAAACTGTGCTACACCGCAAGTTGCAATAAATGAAGCAATAGGTTTGAAGTGTGCTAGAGCCAAGTTGTATTTCTCAGTCTCTGAGAGAGGTTTTTTCAGCAATGATTTTTCTGTAACAGAAGAAAGGGAAACACTGTTCAAGGGTTGTGGCAAAGAATTTACAAATGTAATTTTCTTCTATCTGCTGCTTACCATTTCCTCTGAAAAAATACACAATCCAACAGATTTCCTAGCATAAAACAGATGCGCACAGGGAAGTGAATACTGTGAAAAAAAAAAGTACATGTACATACGGTGTAATCCTTCTCAATACTGTATTTTGAACCATTGTAAATTACGTAACCGTCACCATATGACATATTTTGTTCAGACTTTTGAAGCTGCTTATAAATTAGTTTAGTAGCTTCATCAGTGCAATGTGATGATACCTGTAAATGAACCTTTTTAACATAATTCTTATCAATATGAGTTTTCATTTCTTTGAAGGCATCCTGTGAAAAACTGATTTATAATGTTCTAACAAAGTCACAAAGTGCTTTCACAGCCTCTGGCAAATGCATATTTGATTTCAAGTAATGTTTTAGTTTCTGATTATGACTTTCAATTCTGTTATTTGTGTTATTGCCTAATGTCAACTCCTTTCTCCCAAAATCAAACACCCACAGTTCTTTACAATTATCCCAGTTTGCAAGATAATACTCTCGAAATGCTTGAGGAGCTTTTTGGTGCAAAACCTGCAAATATTTATTATAATCATCTACAGTTGAAGAATAAAGGAGATGTTTCAGACAAACTGCAACCTCCGCTTTCTTTTCCCTGGAACAATTTAATGATGTTACCTTTTCTTTAAAAGCTTTTAACACATGAAATGTACATAACATTATTTTACAATTAGGAAGCATTTTAGACACTATATTCATTTCTACCTTGTCTTTATCCATCACCATTACCTTACAACTAAACATGGGCGGATTCATTTCAAGTACTTTACAAAAAGCTTTACCGAGAACATCTTCAGTTTCATTTTTGACAAAAACATAACAAACTGGTTTTCCATGCCCTTTTCCATCCTCACAAAGAATACAATACAATGGATAATCTTGCACATTGACTTTGTATGTGCCATCTATCATCAATACATCAGTATACTTAGTAGCTAAATTTTGCATGAAAGTTGTCTGTATAACTGATGAAAATAGTGAACTACTTTTTCTAGTCTATATGATCGGAACAACCAGCTGTACTCTGGAGTTGCATCAACTCGTTAACCAACAAAGCTGACTGACTGCGCCCGTTTACCTCCTGGTCTTTCACTCTTTGCCGCAAATTGTGTACGTCCTTAGAAAGCAAAATTTTCCCTCTTTCATCCCTTATTAACTGTCTCAATTCCTTTGTGCCCATATTATATTTAATTAAAGGGGCAATTGCCTGCTCTTCTCCTTTATTCAGTAACCTATGTTCTGGATAGTGCACAATAACATCTGGTCCAGTTTTATGATTAAGATGGGATTCAACTATACTAGAAACAACATAACAGTCAGACATATTACTAAAAATTACTCTCACATGCACAGGACAACCTAACGCATTGTAGTTGTGGGTTGTCCGGACACCGTTGCCTCTTATCCTAGGCTCCCCAAAATGTTAACAAACATACTTAATTTGTGTATATGGAATGTCACTTTCACCCGAAGGACTTCTTATTGAATGATTCACCCTCATTGGGTGATATCCCTCTGCCACCAATTTGTCGCACTCTCCCTTTTTATTTTTAATTTTTATTATATAGTCTTTGAACATTGACTCTTAAAAAGCGTGCTGGTAGGGAGACCGGACACAAAATGGGCTGTTGCCTACGATTACTGCTCATGTAGAGCTAACATTACAGTTAAAATTGAAAGAGTAATTCCCAGAGGATATTAATATTTAAAAAAGGAATAAAACATACGTTCAATTGCCAGAAAGCTTTATATAAAAATTAAAAGTTTTGATTTTACAATAGTTTGGTTGTTAAAATTGCACATACCATGATATTAATATTTGAAATAGTTGTTCTTATATAAACGGGGCCCTTACAAACAAATTTTGGTTTGAATATTTAAATATAACATATAATATAACAAATACTTTAGATTATTTTTTCATTAATATTTAATACAACAGACGCGTTTATGTTGAATGTTGAGAAAGAGTGTAACAGACGACGCATTACTGTCATTGCAGTATCCATAGTTATTATAAAAATAATAAGTCCGTGAGGCGGCTAATTATCGCCATGAAGAAATGACGCAGTGACATCATGCCGTGGCCAATTCGGTCTCCCTGGTTAGCAGACATTCGAGCCACGAACATCGTGAACTGGACAGGGAATGTTGAAAATTGCAACTGGCAACTTGCATCTCGGAATTGCATCTACTCCTTGCATCTATTTCTTGAATCTAATACTTCAGTCTAATTCTTCAATCTAATTCTTCAACCCTCTGTGAACAGAGGCAAAAACGGGAAAACTTAATTAACGTTCGTCACGAGTAAAAGGGAAAGGGCTCTCACGGCGAGAACACTTACCAAAGATGAGGGTGACGAAAACTACGACGATACCATCTAGAAGCTGGTAGATAGTAGAAACTAAGTTCTACTTTTCCAAAAACGGAAACTACGGCACTATTCTATTACAAAAAGAACAAAGAACTAGAGTAGCCATTTAGTGACTACATGTTGATGCTACTAAAGTCCGCATTACACACGTAACGCCAGAAAACTTGTGTTGTGCAGAAACACGTCTGTCGCGTACAAGGTGATTACTAGGAATGGAAGCTAAGTGACGCGTAGCGAAGACCGCGTCCCTAATGCCGGAGATTAAAAATCTCTCGAGATGGCGTGCGCGTGTCGGAACGGCCAGAAGGGCCAGAACAGTCGGACAGAGTACAGTTAAAACCGGTTATGACCGACGGTATCAGTACCGTGCAAAGCACTTTCTTACTAACTGTACCGGGGTGGGGGTGGTACAGAGTACAACGAACGGCGACGCTACAGAGCGTGGGACTGTAGCAGATAAGCAGAAACATATCTTACTTGAAGCTTGAAAAACAACACTTGAGACGTGCAGCAAGAAGCGAGCGCTATGGCTACAGCAAGCAAGCGGCTGGCTTGGTGGGCCGTGTGCATGTATGGTCGGTATAATAAAGCTTATTAAAATTTTTAAATTCCTCAAAAACCGATGACAATATAAATCTCACTGACAAACCTGTTCTGTCTTAACAGACAATATAATGAATAATAAATGAAAATATTGACTTAAAAAAATAGTAAATTGAGTAAAACATTTTAATACGGCACAAATTGATTGTAAATTTCTTTGAAATCATTAAAATATTTAAAAGAATCTCCTTTTGAAATTGATGTGGCACCATCTCCTACCAACTTATTGTGGCATTTCTTTGGAACTGGCCTACTCTGTTTCTTGTATACAATTTCTTTTTTTGCAATACATTTTTTACTGCCTTTACTAACACTAGCTCTAGCTCACGTGCTACCACCTTCACTATCTTCCACAGAAGCCAAAATGCTACACCTGTTTCCATGAGCAAATGCATTGAAATGTGTGGGACACAGGTGTGACAACTGTTTAGTATTTTTAGCAACACCTGGCTGTTTACGATGATGCAAAGAAGGTGCATCACACATGTGCGGCAAAGAGGGAACAGAAGAAAGTGGCGGGATACTGATAGTGCGTGCAGCAGTTATGTTACGAAAATTAGGTGCAGAGGCAGTGGACCGCTCACACACATCCTTTACAGGACCAAGATAATTATTAGATACATGTGTAGAAACATTACAGACCAAAGATCCAGAAACTAGAGGCTTTGTTTTCACAGACGTGTGTCTGTCACTAAGTGCTGAGGATTTACCACCACTTTCATTTAACACTATGGCTGATGGTAGAATAGCTTCACCAAGCGAGGAAGATAACTTAAGCACAGAGCTGGGAACATGAAAACAGGAAGGCAGTGACTTGGGCAAAGTTGTTACACCAAGAGAAATATTCTGGGACAAAGGCTTGGTGACTTTTGGAGCTGACTGATGCAAAGGGAAAGAATGGTGATGCCGGGAACAAGATTCTGCCAAAGAAGGGAAGTCACCAAGTGAAAAAACAGGTGCAGGAGCTGCTGACTGCTCAGATGAAATAATGGATGATTTGCATGAAGACGATTTAACATGAAGCTGTGACCCTGACAACTTGGTGGGCATGTGCTTGGACGAAGGTTGCACACATTTGGCAGAAGATGGCACCACTCTTTTACGACAAAACTGTGTATATGATGTGCAAAGCAACTTGCAACCACGACTAGTGAGGTGAAGCCCATCAAATGAAATCATACCTTGATTGAAGAACTTACCCTAAAGATCAACAAACTGCAAGTCCAAACCCGGTAGGATATTCCGAAGAGTCTCGTTGACGCAAGCTGCTTTGGAATTCAAAGCATCAATGCGCCTCGTAGAGGACTCTCCAAGGTATCCATTTAGTTTCCGGGGCAGAATACCAGAAATCAACAAACTGGCATATGGATTCACACTTTGCAGAATGTCTGCAAAATGAACCATATGCCGAACGATGTCATCCGCACCCTCCCTTGGCACGTTGTTTGTGCCGCAATGTAGAACAACACTGTTGAAGAAAGGACCAACTTCTTCAATATAACATAACATTATAACACACAATTGATTATGTACAGTTGCAACTGGTTTTTACATGTATGTACAAGAATGTCTTTACGACCGTTTCTTAAAATTAGTACCTAGGAATTTTTGGAATTGTGGGTGTGTAGCTGACTCTTGTCTATGCTGGACACACATGCAGTGAAAATTTATTTCACTAGGGATGCATATACGTACTCAATGGTAGTGCATTTGGAAAACTCCAGTTTTCCTTTATTCATCTTCTTTTCATTCTACTTCACTTTATTTTGTTTCGTTTCGGTCAACCCTTCGTTTTTGTTTTGTGCCTGCCCAGGGAATGGTGAAAGCAAAAAGGTCAAGTGGGTTATCGATCCACAAGGCCTCCTGTGGCAGATAGCAACAAGGTGGGCAGACTTACCTATTTAAGGTTAGTGGAGGTTCCCATTAGTTGGGAGAAGTGAGCTCGACGCTCGAATTGCCCTTTGGTTGGGTCGCAGAGTGCGACAGTAACTGGCGTTAAAAACCTCTGAATTTGGTAAGGACCGTTCCAGCGATAGGAAAGCTTTGCAGCTCTTTTGTCTACGGCTTTGCTAAGGGTATGTGCCTGGCACATTACCATATCGCCTACTTTGAATGGGTTCGGCTTACGGTTCTTGTCATATTTCCTTTTATTTTGTTCATGAGCCAGATTCAAATTCTTCTGCGCTCGTTTCCAAATCTCCTTGATGTCCTTCGGATCATCAGGCAGCAAGTCCGCTAGGGACCAAAGATTGGAAAGTGGTGAATTTGGTTTGTAAGTAAACATCAGTTCAAAAGGAGTGGC
>PNEQ01120034.1:0-16774 GCA_003012365.1 Medauroidea extradentata | reverse complement strand
CTCTATTGTCTTGGGCAGACACTCGGGAGTAGTTGTTTTGGGCGAACTATCTCCGGTCATGTCACCGGTTAATCTTGGTATTTAGGTTGTTGACAATGTACACCTATTTATATTGGATCACAATCGCAGCTGCAAATAAATAATCGTAAAACAAATAGGGGTGTTTCTTTTGGTATCGTCATCCTGCAAGCTACATCTCAGTAACAACAATAACCCAACGCACGTAAACCCGTTACACGTGTCGCAGTGTGCCAAGGAACTACATATATAACTCTACAGACGACAGTCAAACAGAGCGGGAGCAGCCCCGTTACATTCGACCGCCCGGAAGAGGAACACATAACCTCCAACATCTAAATAACAACGTGGCGACGTAGCAGAGACGCATCACAGTAATCCAATATAATCGCGCACAAAGGTCGTCAATAATCAATCCAGTCAGTTCAAAATAAAATCCAAAGTCGAAATCCAATAAATCAAAGCCAAGAAACGTATGCAATATCACAAGATGTATCCAAAAACCAAGCTACGCGCGAACTGTGTAAACACACAATGGCAAGGGCGACGCACGAGACAAACAAAGGTTTTTTTTTTGTGTCGCCCTCTCATTCACTGAATCACTGACCTTGCTCGGGATCACAAAGGTGGGTATAAGGGCTGAAGAGGAAAACGTGAGCTGCTTGGCTATCACTGTTGCTACGCACGCAGTCTATGTACAGAGCAAGATATATGCTGTTCACGGTAAAATGAACACTTTTCAAAACCATTTCCATGAGAACAGCAATCAATAAATATATTTTGTAGTGGTCGCGGACATAAAATTTTAGTTGAGTTTAAAATGTACGCTATGTCTAATATAAAAACGGAAATGTTTATCATAAATAGGTGACGGAAGCAGCTATCGAATTTACGACTGTAGCGATTTTACGAATTCGATGAGAGGAACCGTGAGTATTCGTAAAATCGGGGGTCTAGTGTAGTTTTTGTGATAATGCCTATGTTCTTTATAGTAATTTCTACAAAAGACAGAAGCACAAGTACTTAAGTTTTGGTACTTGAAAGATACAAACAAAAATTTAGGACGACACATAATCGCGGAAGCGCGTATCGCGACGTTTCGCTGCTTAGAGCAGCTTCACTCGGGCAAAGAGACATGGCTGACTGTGGTATGGCTGCCGATTCACCAATGCTGATGCACCTAGTAGCCTATGGTTGAACTGATATGAGGCGGGAGATTCGAAAGTGTCAAGTATAAGAGGATAATGAAGATATACGGGTAGAGTGGTTGTGGGAAGCTGAATGACTGGGGATGTTATTTTATACTGAGACCTGGTGGTTTCCTGGATTTAGTGATATATTGATGAGCTAGTTCCTATCAGAGTTCAGAGCTATTGCTTGTAGGTGGCAGGGCCCTCACCACACTAGTGCTGTAGCAAGAGTCAAAAGTCCTTGTTATGATGGACTGCATGGACAGCAACTGTGGGTTGGTGTCTTTACCTGCTATGGCTTGTCAGGTGTCTGCTCTGTGGCCATTCATTCTCTGTCAGTTTGGTAACTCAGCTGTAACTGCCTTGGATGGGGTAAATGTGATTGGTTAGGTATGGCCATTCTGTTCTATCTTTTCCAGCTGGATGCCATTTCTTGAAAGAATAAGTGAAAAAATACTTGTATTGTCTCTAAATGTAGCAACTTTGAACAATGCCTTGTTGTGATTGTAGTTGTCACCTAGTCTACTTTCCATGCACTTACCTAGCACACATGCCACGTGTGTCCTGCTGTCAGCACTCAAACCAGTACTATTTGTAATCAAAGTTGGCACCTTCATTAGAATTGGTCGATTCCATTTTGTTGTGTCAAATCTGCTCAAGAATAATACATTTTGGTTTAATGTAACCGTATGAAGGTGGCATGCATTTAAGCAAACCTGCTGGCTCTTGCAGCTGGTGAACGAACGTTCTGATTGTGCGAGTCGGAAACATAACATCACACAGTCATTTATCTATTAAAAATAAATTTTTCTTCCCAATTTCTGTTCAGGTTCTTGTGAATGGCTGTGAGAACTGCCCGCAGCAGTGCTGCCATCTGTTGATTAATTTCGTAAAATTTCGCACACCATGGGATTTATCAGCTGGGTGACTTACACTCTGCTAGTGGCTGAATCGATTCTACAAGTGAAACAGCAAAAACACAGCAAATTGAACAGATGTCGATATTTGGTTGCAACTTTTTAAATTAACAGTCATACGGTACACAATACACTGAAATAACCACTGCATTACATAAACTATACTTTTGTCACTAATAGCAGACTGCTTCACTTTTATATGCAGTGGATACCACTTATAACGTTTTTCAAGGGCCCAGGAAAATATTTGTTATATCCAGGAAAACTTTATAACAGGGAAACATAAGATTTAAGTGGTACAACAGAAATGCCCATGTTTCATAGTTCGTAACGAAAAGTCCCATATTTACTTCTAAAATCTATTAAAAATAACATAATTTTTTTATTATAAATTGCAATTATTAAAAATCATATAGCCTAGAGGAACTTTGGAGCCGTACTAATCACGAAATGTGCAATTAATATATATTTATGTAACACACAATTATCTAACCATACTCTGAAATAAAAAACTATGATGTAATTTGCTGCACAAACCTGCCTAAACCATTCTAGAAGCTTGTCATCTAGCCTATTTCCCGATATTTTCCACACCTAAGTTTTTTTGCAGTAACAAATTTGGCCAAATATTCTTTAATATTTTCTCCTGATTTGAAACAATTGTGTTTTAACGTAGTGACGGGTATTTCTAGGTCCCGTGCAATGGAGAGGCGTGTTTTCCCACTATTTCGGCCCACATGGTTGATAATTAACTTCTCTGCCAAAGAAAATGTTTTCCGTTTTTTTTTATGCCGGTACTAGACATTGTGTTCACACACAACACAATTTTACAGCAGCATACATCACACTTAACGTTTATAATTAATTAACACGTTTATTATTATCAATAAAGCTTCCTTTCCAATACAGTAAAACCTCTTTATAACGACCCCTGACGGTTCCCGAGATTAGGGTCGTTATAGAGAGGTGGTCGTTATAAGATTTTGGACCCATTTGGAACCAATATATGTCAAAATAGGCCGTTTTCGCATTAAGTGCATGTTCAGTCATCTTAAGCAATGATAAATCTTACATTTAAACTTAGCTATAAAACTAATTTATGACCAGGCATCTTTTAAAGAAAAGGCGATAGTGTATTCTACTCTAGGGGCTTTTCTTTTATGCCGTGAACGCTTAGAAAGTCTCGCGCTGTGAGGTTATGTGCCGTGACGCCGCTTGCTTGTTATCTGCCAGCCACTCGGCCGGCCGGGAGGATAGACCATGATGCGGGGGATGGTGGAGGCGAGTGCCGTAGATGGCTGTGCGCGCATTCACCGATCAATACCACAGCCACAGCAGCTGTCCTCTTCAGCGCGTCAGCCTGCTCTGCCGTGAGATCGACTGAAAGATAATCGCGGGCGTGCACTGTGACGTAATGGTATCGCTCAGTTAAAATATTAGTTACATGTCAATGCGTAAATTATTTTGTTCAGCACAAAGAAAATGTAGCGACATGGCCGCCACTCTACTAAAAGTGTACTATTAATTAGTTAACAGCATAGTCGTAGCAGTTGTACAAGCTAACGTTTAAATTTACTAAAGAGTATACTAAGTAAAACAAAATCATGAAGAAAAAAGTACACTTGTAAAAAACTTACAAGACGTAATATCCAACAAACGTGATAAAATAGGCAGATCATTTGTTACTATTAACACTGCGTTGACGGGACAGTAAACAAACACGCAATAAAAGAAAGTCTGACACATTAAAGGGCCAATCGTAAACAATGTTGACTTCGGGATGCCGAACTCCCACGCAATCTGCGACTTCGGCTTCTGTGTTGATTCCACTTCCTTGATTATTTAATACTTCTTCAGAAGCGACAAGCCGACTCTCTTTCCACTCATTATGGAAATATCGAAAGACCGTATGAAGTTTTAAAAAATGTACGGGTCGTCAACAATCGTTTACAGAATCAAGCCTAATATTCGTAACCAAATCGAAAGCCAAAAGAACTGCGTGGGTCGTCAATCACTGACAAACTCAAACCGAATAAATTACAAAATTGAAATCGTGAAAATCAAAGAGTAGTAAGTAGGGACACGAACTTTTCGCGATCGCGAATCACCGTCATTTCACGAATTTAGCCATTTTTAGCAGGAAATGCGAATTTGGGCTATTTTCCACAGCTACATCGCGAATTTCATAATTATCACCGTATTTGAAGCACGTAGGCCCTAACTGCACTAACATTTCTATATGAAATAATACCAGCAATTCTGATAACCTACATTAAAAAAAAAAAAAACTGGCAAACACCACATAAAATTACATTTAGCCGTGCCATCATTATACAGCTACTACGGCCATAGTTAAATTATTATATCGTACATCCATAATATCAATCTTTCGTCTACAGTTAACCCTCGTAGCCATCTTATTTTCACAATTTTGGTGTACGCCAATGCGTCAGTCTTCATTTTGTCGTTACGAAATTATAAACCGCAACGTATATTTTTATAATGCGTTTTCTGTGATATGTTTATAACCGTGGAACGAAAATAGGTCAAAAAAAATAACAACAAAAAAAGAAACAAATGCGCTACACAATAAACGTTGCCAACGTCATAGACCTAAGTAAAGTTGATCGCCTGAGAATAATCTATTGTTTATCGACCGTTCGAGTTTAATCGTGATCAAACTATGTGATTCGGAAAGGGTTTTGTGGTTTTCAACTGCATAAATATATTTTCATGAGCCCAAAATACAAGACAATTGATTTTAGTAGTAGGCCTAATACTTTTCCGAATAATATGTTACGCGATTTTAAACTTTAACGAGTTTTTTTTTTTTTGGCACATGAGGTTGCTACGCATGCGCGCGCAATGTAAATAAATAAAGCACTAAAAGCACAGAGTTTTGTGTTTACGCTTTTACGGTTTCTGATCCAAAGCAGAATTCTGTACTGTTGATCGGTTTTCGTGTTCACTTGTTTGGTGCGATGCCGAAACACGATATTACTGCCTTAGATAGGGCGAAATAATTTTCTGCAGATGGCCTGTATTCAACAGATAAGTCTTGTTTTATTTTGCAAGTACTGTTATTGCCGAGTCACTTGGGATCGAAGAGACTCACTCGATCTTAAAACATGTGAACTGTGAAAAACATAAAAAGTCACGCACTTCCTACATGTCCACTGCAGCTCTCCAGCAGACTATCGGCGATTGCGCAAAACAAGCAAAAAAAGAAAGAGTGAAGTAGATTGTTTTGCATTGGAAACCACCGAAGCGTTTGTCAAAGCAAACATCCCACTTCATAAACTACAAGACCCAAGTATTTTAGGCTGGATGAAAAAATATGTCACAGGTTCTGGAGATCTACCCTGTGTAAAGGTTTTAAGGGAAAAATATGTGCCTTTGCTAAATCATGACAGAGCTGCTAGTGTGAAGCAAGAAGTTAGTGGGAAACTAGTTTGTATATTAGCCGACGAAACTACAGACAAAAGGGGGAAGTGTGTGTTTGTGGTTCTGTTTCGTCTCTTGGAGCCAACAGACACACAGAAGATTTTCGTGGCTGGTGTGCACTTTCTGGAGCAAGCAAATGCGACAACTTGTGCCAGAGCCGTATTGGACTCGAAGGAATATGATAATTATGATTCTGTGGTGGCATTTGTTAGTGACAGCGCTCGCTATATGATGAAATGTAGTACTTCATTACAAGTAGTACTAGGCGACCAGATGTTACATATCCAGTGCTGGGCACACAAATTGAACCTTATTGGCAGCATCTGTCCCAAAGTGCTAAGTGAACTGAACACTGCAGTAAGCAAGGTTAAATCCGCATTTCTCAATACCCGCAACCGAAAACATCTGTACACCAAGTTTTTGACAGACAAATATCCAAATGGAGAGAAAAGCATAAGTCAATTTCCCCTGCCTGTCCTTACTCGCTGGAATAGTTGGTTTCAGTCTGTCATCTACATATCTCAGTACATTACTGATTTGATTGGATTTTTTGCTTCTGAAGACATGCAAGATGTGCCATTTCAATTCCTTGTCACGTGTGGAAGAAAAGAAAATTGAAGTGCAAGCCACTTTTGTTAAAGAGCATCTCAACAGCCTCATGAAATTGAGCATTTGGAGGCGTCCAAATATGCAACCAGTCACACACTGGTTAATAAATTAACCATTGTCAAGGAAGATTTGTCTGTGGCCACTTCAGGAATCTTCAGTCCTGAGACAGATGCTACACTGAAGTCCATAGACAACAAAGTTGTTCAAGCTGAAGCGAAAAACACACTTCAACGTGCAGCATCATTGTCCATGGACAAACTGCAGCTTGTCATGGCCACTGATCCATCCAGAAGTTATTTTCGCACTGTGGGAAAATTGTTTGACCCATCAACGGTGCTGCTGAATGAAGTTAATGAAGAGCTGATTCAGTTGTTTACAACTTTACCAGGAGTCACAAACAGCAACCTTTCCTCTGCAGACATTGCTCGTGGTTACACACGCACGAAAAAAGTTGTCAAAGAAAGAACACAGAGTTCAAAAACAGAAATTGTGGAAATTCTTATTTCCATGAAAAATGAATTTCATGACTTTGTATGCATTTCTCTTAAATGTGTTTGGATACCTTGTTCCAATGTAGACAGCGAGAGATTTTTCTCTTCATACAATACCATTGTTTCTGACAGGAGCCATAATTTGTTGGATGAAAATGCACAACTAATGGCCACACTTGCTTTTGAAGGAATCGAATGAACAACAAACATCTCTGTCATTCCTTTGGCGGCTTTAAGCAGCGATGAGTGCAGAATTTTTGTTTGTGTTGCTGAACACATGTTCTAAAATAATTTCATTTATAATTGTAAGACTATTCTTTTAAATTGGCGAATATTTGTAATCATGATTATGTAAAGTGTTTCTTTCTTTAATTTTTGTTTTACTAGGTGGCTTGAATTTTTTTTCGATAAAATGTGCTTGAATTTTTTTCACCGCTTTTGGCATTTTTTCTCACCGATTTAAGCCTTTTTGCTCACCGCTTTTGACTCATTTTACACACGGAAAAGTTCCTGTCCCTAGTATTAAGTCGACATAAATCGTAAAAAACCAAGAGAAATCCAAAAGTCGCGCAATAAAGTCGTTATAATAGGGCAAACAGAGAGCGTGTAACGTATCTAACAGCGACCGAGCGAACACTGGCACGTGAACAAAGGTGGAAAATGCCGAGCGGGCCGGGTATTCACGTGAGGGGAAAGGAAGATAATAGTACCGTTACGGCAGGAGAGGGGAAGAATGAGTTACCGCTTCCCGCGTGGAGTACAGTTCTCGCCACTAGAAACGCAACTCTGCGCACAAAAACCTATTTTTTGCTGATTTCCTTGAAATTTGAAATTTAAAAAAAAAATAAATAAATCATGGTTTCCCAAAAAAGGGTTGTTATAGACAGGTTGTTGTTATAAAATGGATCGTTATAAAGAGGTTTTACTGTAAATGTTAATCTCATTGCGTGCGCCAGAAACGTAAAACGTAAACACGACCATATAATACACAACTGTCATGTGAACACACACTTCTACACCCCTGCTGTATAAGTCCGTGGTCTGTATTTTCAACGCTCATAATGGCTACTTTCAATTAGTTACAAGACTGGCCGTTAGGCTAGAGAAGCGCGCTTTAATCAGACGTCTGATATTTCGTGAAGTGTACTTTACTATGGATGTGTGTTGCGATATCTATGACACTAAGAAATCTGTTTTGGTGCCGTTCACGCACTTTGTAAATATTGTGGTTAGGAAAACTACGCATTTATTAGTGTGAATAAGCAAAATGGCATGTTCTGTGTTTATTTTCACGTCAATTTTTATCTCATAGTGAGAAAATATATACTTTATGTGCCGGAACACAAAAATGTTATTTGAAGGAAATGTTTACATTGCAGTAATGGGCAATTTGTGGGAACCAAAAAAATACTGCGTTATAAGCGTGAAAACGTTATGAACGGGAACGTTATACAGTAGGTGGGTTCCACTGTATTTGTATAGAAACCCCAGCCCATCTTGGATTGTCACACAGTGCTGTAGCAAATATTTTTCTTGCGTTAAATTTAACTGTATTGCTGCACAAAGGATCTACTATAAACACTTATAAACTATTCATAGTCCCAGTCATACCCGTTCTTACCACACAAACAACTGGATCTAACACAATTTCACTAACTAAATGCAAGTTGTTGTAGAGTTAAGAGTACACAGAGTTGCAATATCAAGTCAAATGACGTCGCAGGGACATCAACATGGCTGCACTCGTTTTTACTGAGCTAAAATAAACACACTTTTTGTTTACGTTTTTAAGGTTATACAGATGCAAATAAATAAAGTATGGTACTGTTATTAGTTAAATTTAATGTACTTTTTAAAAAAAATAAAACTTAAGAAATAGGCAATATCTCCGTTACAAACTGACCAGTGAGTGTTTTTTATTTAACACATTTTGGAACTGTTGTTGCCACTGAAATGTACATGCTACAAAAAACTTTTGATGCCAGTGTATTATTATCGTCATAACAGATTGTAACGTTCCTTCAAGGTTATCATCGTCTTAGGAAATATGTATGTGCTGCAGTTTGAGTTGCTGTGGTCTCCAAGTCGCAAAAGTATTGTCTCGTGAAAGATGCAAAACTTAATTCCCAACCCTATCAATAAAATAAATATACCTATCCCAACGGAAGTATTTTATCAAAATGAATAAATGAGAAGAATGAGAGAATCTGAATTTAAAGAAGTGCAATTTTTCTTCTTATAGATTCTTTCGACATCATCAAGAATCGGGAGAATCGAAAATCCAGTCTCTTTATGTGTTCTATGATCTTCATTACTTTTCAGCGTTGCAATTTTCACTCGCTAAAGCATAGCAAAGCGTAAGGTGTACAAAACAAAAATGGCTGTCTTACAAGGTGGCGATTAAAATGAACAGCACTGTTAACACACTCACTTGTGATTGATTAAAATGAAAAATGCTCCACCAATAAGATGTCTTATAATTGAACAAACAAAAGAGGAGCAGCTGTTCCATATTACTCATGATGGCAATGTTTTGTGAAGTATTCAAAGTGAAAACCGTTACAATTTTTAGTACAGTCAACTACCGATTTAACGACCCTTCACGGTTCCCAGGAATAGGGTCGTTATTTCAGAGGGGTCGTTATTAGAATTTTGACAAATTTTTGGCAACCCCTGACCTCTAAAATGTCGACATTTACAGTTTTTTATCATTGTATCGGCGTTCACTAGTCTTTAGCGCAAAAATTACGTGTTTTTATATAATTATACACATTTATTTTCAGCAGTAAATGCGTTATTTTTAAAAGTATGCTAGTGAAGTGGATCTACGACCTTTGTTTACTTCAATATAAAACACAAACGTTGCAGATAACATAAATTCTTGCGCCTGCAACATCTACGTATTTTGGGATGTTATTTTCAAGAATTTGACATGAAGTGACCGTTTTTGGATGTTGTTTGCAAGAAAGTCGCAACAAAGTTTATTTAAATAGCCAAGTAGTAATATTATTCAGTAGAGTGAAGTATTTTGAATAAATAGATACACTGGAAGTGGATATATGACCTTTCTTTGGCACAAAATTAATCAAAAACTTTGCTGATTTTCTTGCATCCGCAGTGACGGTTTTTGGAAGTTATTTACAAGAATACTGCAACAAAGTTTATTGAAATAGTAATATTTTTCAATAGAAAGACGTTTTTTTGAATAAATGATACTCTGGACGTGCATATACGACCTTTCTGTAGCTCAACATCAGGCATGAATTCATGATAATGAAAAACGAGTATCGTCGGCAATGTACGTAAATTAAGTGCCAGCAATGTCGGCGTTTCGAAACTATTTACAAGGTACTATCACAATGTTGTTGATTGAAATAGTTATTTGTTTCAATATGCAAATACATTGGTTGACATCTAAGACTTTTGTTTGACATATTAGGCACAAACTTTTCCGGCAACAGTGATTCTAGCTAGCACAATATACATTTTGATAAAGCTGTTTGCCTCCTGGGACATCGTTTTTGCAGCGAGCGACCACACACACACACACACACGTGTATGATACTTTTAGTGCGCAAGGACCTGTCTGGAAACTTGTTAGCTCAAAAAACAACATACACGACATGTCCACTGCATCACTTGTGCCACTTCTGACCACTACCTAGTCACAGCTCCTGATGATCACTCGGCAGATGGAACGTGAAGATAACACTACTCCCTTTGTTTTGCAGTTCTTTCACTTCTCTAGCTCGCCCGGCCGTGTGAAAATAATCTACTTGTATAGTACTTCTACTCTCTGCACGAGTTTTTTACATACATATATACATATGTACATACATACTTCAAAAGTAAACAATTAAAAACATCAAGATGTTGATAGTTGTTAATAAACTTGGGTAACAGATTCACAGAACAACTGTAAGCCTACACAATGCTGTTTCACATTTTCTTTTCACTGACGTATACACAAGTGTATCCACAGCTGTTATTTGTGGTCGAGCCGACAGATTGTGTGTGTGTGGGCGCGAGCGCACATGTTGGCTTGTGACTCTCACCATATGCGCTATTGTCAAGTATCGTACTGCCCTATGCCACGTGCAACTAGCATTCTGTCTCGCCACAAAGCAGAGCCACGTGTTTGTTTTTCCTCTCCCACTCGGCGACTCTCTCTCCCATATTTCCATGTCTTGTGATAGCCCAGGGGGATGAGAGTTGAAGAGACGACACAGTTTTTTTTCCGCCCTCATTACAGCACGGCATGTATCTATGCAGTTTGCTAACTGTGAAATAAAACATTACATTCACGACTCGAATAGGTGAAAAATACGTTTTGCGTGAACACGTGCTGCATAATTGTTGATTAGAATGTTTTACTTAATTGTGTTTCAGTTGATATTCAGTGTATGAATGTAAATTATGATATTAACATTCATATATGTCACTTATTATAGCCGGATCTATTTTACTTACCAACCGACAACATAATCTCATATCACAAAGCTGGCTTTGAGCACATGTAATCTTATGATTAGCTTTCTGTCGAATTCAAAACTGGGAAGCTTCCACTATATGACTGATATGTACATGTTACGCTTGGCAGAAATTTTTTTAGGTTATATGTACATGGAACAAAATGGAAAAATAAAAATTCAACAGCCACAGTTACGAAAACATAACCTCATTTCTTAACCTTTTTTCAAACACTTTCTTCGTATTTTGGTTCCTTAAAGAATTTTGTATGGCATTCATATCCCTGGGAATAATGTTTTATTTGTAAATTCCGTTTCAATATTAACTCAACATTTCATTACATTTTACCTACATATTATAATGAAAACATTGCAGTTTGAAAATTTTTTAAATCCACCTACAATAGGCCTAGACCTATGTAGATCTACGAACATTACACCCAATAAATTTCTACACAATAAAATCAGTTTTTATTAGGACCTACTTATGAAAACAAGAATAATATTTTAATTGAACTAAATTTAGAATCGCCTATAACCTAACTAATTTTTCGTCAAGTGGTAGCATGACAGGTTAGAAGTTGACAGATTATTCACTTTATCTCATCATACTAGAGAATATGTTCAAAGTCTGTTCTGTGATACGTTATGGCATCAGTTGGTAGGCAAAACATGTCCGGCAGGCCGTTAACTGTATTTCAAACGCAGCATGAGATGCGATCACAACATATTCAGGATGTATAATATAAGAGCATTTCATTTTAAGTCGGTAACAGATGCAATGTTAGGACCAACTTGTAAAAAACAGCATTATATTAACTTCGTTGAAGCAAACGAATAGACATTTGCTGACATAAAACCTAAAAAAATTTCTGCCAAGCGCAACGTGTTCATAGCAATAATATAGTGGAAGCTTCTCAGTTTTGAATTATGTCAGATGGCTAATCATATCACTACATTACAATTTTAGTACGTACACTTAACCACTTCATTCACAAAAATTACATGTACTCGGAGCTAGCTTTGTGTTGTCAGTTGGTAAGCAAAGTAGGTTCGGCAATAATAAGTGGCATACGTGAACGTTAATTTCATCGTAATTTACATTCATACGCTGAATATAAACTGAAACACAATTAAGTAAAATATTCTAATCAACAATTATGCAGCACGTGTTTATGCAAAACTTATTTTTCATCGAGTCAAGTCGATAATGTAATTTTTTATTTCACAGTTAGCAAACTGCATAGATACACAAAATATATTAATATATTAACTAAAACGTTTTTGACCTTAGTGTTATTTATTTTGAACATGTATTAAAGTAAAAGAAAAATATTTTCACAAGCCTTCAACTATGAATACCGGCCTTAGTGTAAATTTTGAATCATAAAAGAATGATGGATTAAGTGCACAGGAAATTGTTCAAAGTTTAATTTGGCAAATAATTGTTTTTACATATTTAGGTCTTATAACTAGGCCTACCTTAAAAACAAATTGAAATATCTTATGTATTATTGTGTGTATAGTTTATAAGACATAAGGAATTATATGATTTGGCACAAAAATTGCTGTGTGCAGTTTACGCAAAATGTGACATTCTGGAAAAGTTTTACTGATAGTCATTTTGAAAAGTTGGCAGGTATGCGTCAGTAACTTCTAAATGTAAATGAATATCAAAAAGGCATTTTGGTTTCTTTTTTCTGGACAGAAGTTGTTTTGTATTAACATCTTTTTTTATGTACTGTGTTACGTTAACGTTTATATTTGTGATGGGTCGATTCCAATTCCAGAATCGATCGATTCCATCGATTCCACTGGAATCAAAATCGAACCGAATCCCTGGTTTTGGAATCGATATGACCGATTCTTAAAAATAAACAACCCTGTGAACATATTTTAGTTTCACATCTATCACTGATCGGCCAGAGTGATTTTGTGTACAAATGGCAAACTATTTGAGGTTTCTGATATTATTGTCGCCAATATAGCACACGAAAATGCAATTATAATTCCATTGGTAAACGTCAACTATAAAATAAAAACTTGTTGGTCAATGATCGTCGTCACATTTTTTTAGACAATTACGTTGCATTACATTCAGTATCAAAATAAATATTTATACACCATGCTGGACAGCTACTAACCCCTATATCCCCAAAAATTACAAATCATAGCATAATCGTCGCATTGCAACGTTTTGTTTACGTTTCTGGACCAGAGATGTTAACTACGTTCAAGTCCAAAGTATGACACTACTAGAATAAAAAGTGGCCGCAAGAATGGATTATAGTTAGTAGTACCAAAATATTCCACTGGAATGAAAATGGAACATCATAGCGCTACTAGTTTCATAGTCCGCCATCTTTAGTGTTTGTATCCTGCGTGGACTTTCCCAATTGAACGTAGCATATCTATGACGTTTCAAAATATAAATGAAATTTGTAAACACTGCAACGGTAATAAACGGTAGCGAATATGTAATAAAATAGTTCCGCCGTTAATTGTAAATCACTTTTAAATACGACTCGCAGAAGCCGAAAACAAAAACTTGGAAGAGAAACGGAACTTGGAAAACTATTGTATTGCTCGGTTTTTATAATAACCAAAAGTTCCTTTTTACCGATAAATTTTTATTCACAATATTTACTACGTAAGTACCGGTAAATACTGCTGATCACGAAATGTGTTCCCACCAAATGTGCATATTCAATTACAGTGTGCACAAAATTAGGTTGCCAAACAAAACCAACCTAACCTCCAAGGCCTAGTAAGATATATAATTTAATCAAACTGCACAGATCTCGTTTTTCTAAACATACAAATAGGCCTATATGTGTGTTTTATGTATGTAACCTAGTTCATGTAATTGCATTTCTTTCAAAGGGACTATGAAGGTTTTTATGTATAAGAAAATAAAGTGAGATAAAAAAACTTAAAAGAAAGCCTTAGAATCGGACTTTGAATCGAAGAATCGAATCCCAATTTTAAGAATCAATGTTGGAATCGGAATCAGTGTATTTTAGGAATCGACCCAACACTAGTTTATATAGTGCGATAATATGTATATTCTGACTTAAATTATGCTTCGTTTCTTCACAAAAGACTACAAAGTCGGTTAAAATGGATGAAGACTACAAAGTCGGTTAAAATGGATGAAAATGTAGTGCAACGTCTTTTAACAATACTGTAAAACATACATTTCTTGTGAGAAATATAAGTATTTTATCTTACTGGCTATGATAAAACATAATGTTCACTTTTTTCGGACATTATTTTTCTCATAATGTCTCTGGAAAATTTCACTACAAGTACAATTAACGGTAAATGACTATAAAAATATACGGCCTCAGCGAAGTATGTAGTCCTAACCTCAAAATAGTGTATGTGTAAACGGCTTTTGGTCTATTATGAAATGATACGTAATCTATATATTTTGACGTTTATACTTCCCACTTCGAAATTGTAACCAAAATCCAAATCACAGTCAGTGAAGAAAATCAAAAAATTGAAAACGTACCCGTAGCAAATAATTCCTCACGATGAATAATGGTGCACTTGGTTGGGTCGAAGGGGACGAAGAGGAGGAAAAGGCAGAGTTACAATATTTTTTTTTTTTTTGTTGCTTGTGATGGCCATCCAGTGCTGACATTGGCTGACAACGGCAGTGATGGGTGGGGAATGAGTTTTGATGAGCAGGACATGCTGCATCTCGCCACACAGACGTCGCCAGAGAGAGAGCACGCGAACAAGGTAGAGCACGCGAACAAGGTAGAGCAAGCGAGAGAAGCAGATGTCGCTCTGAGAAACAGCTGGTGGCAGGTCATTAACCCAGCTCGCGCTCTGTCTCTTGCAACAGTGTTTCTTAATGAATTTTTGCCATTTTTCTGACATTTTCGTTGTGAAACACAATATTTGAGGGCTGAGCTCGTACATCTATACTGCTTATACATATTGCGACTTATGACGTTTTAATAGATCTCTGTGACTGGTTTTCAATTACTAAAATCATTATTTTTTTCATTTTATTGTTTGCGAAAATCTGTACGTATGAACGAAGTATTTGTATGAACCGAGTTCCTTATGAGTGGGGTTTTACTGTATTGTTCATACGTCGTGCAAAATATTTAATTTTTATCTGAGTTGTAACGAACCTAAAGAAGTGTGACCGACCGTGGTACTTTCTTCGCTGTGTTGTTTCGTCATACTTCTTGTCATAACATTATTTACGGTATCAGCATCTGTCTGTTTTCAGGTGGTTTTGAAATGTTTTTCTGATATTTACATATACCTACTGCAGTTTCAACATTTACTATGCACTACTCACAATTATATTGGTGAACATTTAACACATAAATGTAAACAAGAAGCAATAAATCCTTGCAGGCCAGCCGTTGCGTTGTTCAAGTATTGTACATACAGTGTTTGGAGGAGGATAGGGGGTTAAGCAACCTCTTGTTTTGTCATGTGTCGAGATGAATCTATTTGGACAGTTGAATGAGAAGAAAGAAAAAAGTGGCAAGTGGTGGGCGTGCATGAAAATTAACGTTTCTAGCCGCCGCATTGATTTTCAACGCACAGTCAATCTAGGTTTGGTAACAATGAAATGTAGGCCAAACATGCTTCCTGTTGGCACACTGCTGGATTAAAATCACAAACTGGAGTCAATGCGGACACGCGCGCCAAGTTCTTTTATTGAATATTGGCTTCAAACTTAACTTGCTGCCGCCGCTAAACACCGATCACAACTAACGTGCGAAAATATGGCATATACCAATGTTGGCTTCACTCATTTTTGCAGGCAAATGCATCACCTGTCCAACAATATTTACCGGTTAAAGCTAATTTCTACCTGTTTCGGCAGGCTTCAAGGCATTGAAATCAAACACTGTTTTAACAAAATTGTAAGATTACAAAAACCACATGAGAATCTACTTAATTACAGTAGAACCCCGATTTTACGATTGTTCATAATTCCCGAAAATACTATCGTAAAATCGAGGATTTCGTAATATCTGGGTTTTCATTAGAGTGAAAACCCTATTTAACGAGACCATCCATTTTTACAACAATATTGCCAGGAACATTCACAGTATTAATATCTGACGTCGTAAAATGAAAGATAAGCTATAAATAATTAAAAGAGCAATTAGTTAAATTTTTTTTTTAATTTTTTTTTTTTAATTTTTTTAAATTTTTTTTTTTTTTTTTTTTTTTTTTTTTTTTTTTTTTTTTTTTTTTTTTTTTTTTTTTTTTTTTTTTTTTTTTTTTTTTTTTTTTTTTTTTTTTTTTTTTTTTTTTTTTTTTTTTTTAATATAAATTTTCTGATGGTTCCTGATGATAGCCTCGTAAAATCGCTTCTTCGTAAAATCCGGTACTCGTAAAATCGGGGTTCTACTGTACAGTTGCAAGTCTGCAGCAAGTAAAAACAGTACAGGTAAAAACTAGGGATGTGCGAGTACTCGAAATTTCGAGTACGAGCTCCGAGTTTTAAGAATACTCGACTCGAGATTGAGTTGGATGCCAAGCTCGTTTTTTTCGAGTTTTCTTTGACATTATTGCCTATAAAGTATATTCCCGTAAAGGAAAGTAGGAAACATTACAAAATGCGAGGACATTTTTAATGTTTAAACTTTAAA
>PNEQ01120033.1:0-17274 GCA_003012365.1 Medauroidea extradentata | reverse complement strand
AAATAAAATGTATGGTTGGAGTGCTATTACACTAAACCGGTACCGTATTAAGACACACATTGTAGGAAAGCGAACAGGACGAAGCACGTACCACTGTATGATATTTATTAAATTGAATGAATAAGAGATGTTTGAGCTAGGGTATATGCGATGTAACTTGCCCATGACCACAACTCACTTCGGAAAAAAATAGAACAGTATGTGTTCGATATTTCCTGTAACTAGAGGGAATTGTTGCAGTGAATCAGAATTTTATCTACATCAGTGAATAAGTTATGACGTGATGTGTGCTCGTGTTGAACAACTTCGACTAGCACTGCGGTAGCTTTACCTCTGTTGGCGATATCTTCACCGGTGATAATTACCTACATGACAATCACTATGACGACGCATGGAACTTCCTTGTCAAAACTGGAAATATATGTGACTGGGTCAACGAAACATGGATGAAGCTTCCATTACGAGGTCTTAGTTTTGCAATGTGACGACACGAAGTTGATGAGAATGCTAAACTAATGTTTTTTGTTGCTTAATCAAGCAATACATAGGCATGCCTGAGTTTGTTTTAAGGTAAAGACTAAATATACTTTCAACGTATGCGGTGTTTGATTTACAAGTAGTTGATTATATATTATATATAAATAACATGAAATGTCTGGGGGAGAAAGAGTTTTTTAACTAACGTGGGTGTTTGACGAGTATAACTATTTCGATTTAAATACTTTTTTCGTGTAAGAAGTAAAGATAGAATAAAAAATAGTAATGTATGAATCTGAAGTAACGGTTCTGGTATGGAAGAAGGTAAGTGATGCGAGATTGGACGATGGTATATGCATGGCTGCGTGATGTCGTGTATATGTAACTGCTCGCTATGCATACAGAAAGTCATATCTGCATATATGTACTGTAGAAGAGTGTAATGATCATTTTGGACAGGCTCTGACAGGACTGTTGGATAGTGAAGGTAGAGTTGTGAGGGAGTATTCGATGGTAGGTGCGAGGGCGTAGGGTGGTGTGATTAGCATAAGTAGTATGAATATGAAATTGTATGTCAGTTTCTTCGATGTAACTGTCCTGATAAATATGTTATTTTCAAAACGAATGATTGATTTTATCGGAAATTGAAGGAAATGAAGCTAATTTGGTAGGAGTGTTAGTGTAGACGATGAAGTTCCGTAGGAAATAAAGTCCTTGTAGGTATAATAAAAATATTTACCAACAAGTTTTTTTAATAATTGATTAATTTTATTAGGAATTGATCTGATATCGCTAAGAAATAAGTCATGTTTAAGTAGTATTCATTAATGGTATGCAAATAAAGTTTTTGAAATCATAGTTACAATGTAAAAAAAACGATAATTTTAAAATTGATGATCAATACGTAGTCGCAATCGATGGTTGTTACTACTTACAGTCATCTAGCTGCTATGTGAAGACACAGGTGACGTGCTGTGAAGTGAGAATTATAAAGGAAATATATTTTAATATGAAGGATAAGAAAGGAGTGGTAAAGTTGTGAGAGGGGGTGGAGGGGGTGTAGTAGTTTGAGCAGGTTATATCACGAAGGTCAGTGAGAGGAGCAAGTAGGGAGGGGGGAAATGCATCACGTGACTAATGGCCAATTAAATGAAAGTACCCGTAAGGGGCAGGGGGAGGGGGGTAGTAATTAATATATACATGTAAAAAGTGGTGGGGTGTCAGTGTGTCGTTGGAGCTCGTCTGGGTAAGATGTGTCGGTAGTAGTTTTAATTAAATAATTTATATGTAAAATGTTTTTTATTAAATAGATTTTAATTAATTTTTTTTAAAAAGATTTTTATTAAAAAGCCTTTTTATTAAAAAATTTATTTATTAAATACGTGTGGGGTTATTATGGAATGCAAAATCGAAAAATTTTCGGAAGAAACACCAAGATGGCGGCCGGAAACAATATAGCGTTCGGAAACAAGATGGAGGTAATATTTTTTGGGAATTTTTTTGAAATTTTGAAATTTTTTGGAAAATTTTAAATTTTTGAATTTTTTTGGAAATTTTTGAAATTTTGGAAAATTTTGGTAATTTGACACTCAAGGTCAAGGTTAAAGGTCAAGGTCAAAGGTCAAGGTCAAAGGTCAAGGTCAAAGGTCAAGGTCATCCAACATGGCGGCCGGGGCCGTGACGTCACAACATGGCGGGGTGGCGCCTCACTCGGACGGGCGCCTCACACCGGCTCCTGTGCCAGAAGGAACTAAATCTATCTACTTGTATGTATGTATATATGTGTATGTATATGCATACATATATGCCATATCTTCTTCTATAGGATCACACAATTCCATTTCACCATTCACCACCTAGATGAACAGTGGAGGTAGCCAGGATTATAGTTTTGGGTGGCCAACAATCACCCCTCTCCCTTTATTAAAGGGGTGGTCCGGGGTCCCCCTAAAAAATTTGGATTTCAAGGTGCAAAGTGAGACTATTTTAGCAGTTTTCCTACAATAAATATGTAAAAAAATCCTAACAAAGTCATGCCATGTTTTCCATTTATTTTTTTTAACTTCTTACTTTTAATGTTAAGTGTAATTTTTAAAACTGTCTTAAAGTGTATCTTAAAGATTTATTAAAACATGCATTTTCATAACAATCAACGATTAATTTTAACTGTTATGTATTGTGTGTTGAAATTGTGGTGTATGGAGTGTGAAGGTTGGCGACAGTGGGTGTTGGGCAATGGCGCCAGTATGATGCCTGAGGGTGGTGAACTATGAACGGGGCTATGTGATAGTAAGTAGAGCTATGTGTACTGAGTGTGAACACTTTTGTTTGTATGAATAAAGACATGTAATTTGGCGACGAGAATGGGATTCTTCAATATGAAAAAGAGTAACCATTGTAGAACATTCAGATGCAAGCATCAGTGAAAGTGGAAGCCAATTTTACCTATTGTCCATCGAGAATAGCATCCAGGAAAAGTACTGTGGGTCATATGGATAAGTTCAATGAAGGAAAAGAGGATTTTACATCATATGTGGAAAGACTGGAACAATATTTTGTGCTAAATGAGTGGTCGGAAGAGCAGGTTGAGGTGGCTTTCTTCATAAGTTATTGTGGAGCCACAACATATACATAGCTAAAAACATCCTGTTTTTCGCTAAACCGAGCGAAAAAAATATGATCTAATTGCCGCACTGAAATATCACTACGCGCCAAAAAGGTTTGTGACCACCAAACGCTTCTACTTCAATTGCTGTAACCAAAAATATAATGAAACTATAAGTGAATTTGTAGTCGCCATAAAAAACTGTCAGAATTCTGTGAATCTGTGTCGTTTTTAAATGAAGTGCTGCGGGATCGTTTTGTGTGTGGCCTAAAGGCAGATGCAATTCGGAGTAAACTCTTGCTATAGGACAAATTGACCTTCGAAACTGCAGTAAGGGTGGCACAGGAAACATCTATTGCAGATCGGGATGCTAAGCTGGCCACCAATGCAGCAGATGTAAACAAAGTACCTCGGCCCGCGAATACCATGGTAGCAGCCAGATTAAAGGTAGGCAGGGCCAAAAAGAGACACAGTCATGGTCAAGAGAGAAAAAGGAAGAAAAGACACCCCAATCCGGGAAGAAAAGCTGGGGAATCGCAGGAGAGAAACATAGAAGATATGGGCAGCCACACCGTGAGTCATAATGTCAAGCAAAGCATTGGGAGTGCTTTACATGCCACAAGAGGGACCACACCTCAAGAGTATGCAGAAATAGAAGACTCGTGGAAGTGAAGGAGTCAGGAGACAGTGAATCCTGGCTAGAACTGTAGTGTTGAAGAAAGACTTAGGGTATGGGAAGACTAGGGGTGCAGTGTCTAGGGTGTCAGTGAAACAGTTACCGAAAAGTGTAAACAGCCCACCAGTGTATGCAAATTTAGAGATGGAAGGGAAACCTATTAAATTTGAAGTAGACCTTGGGGCAGGAATTAGTGTAATATAAACTGATACATGTGGTAAGTATTTTTCTCATAAGCAGATCACGAACTGTGATCTATCACTAAAGTCTGTAACAGGTGAGAAGTTGTCAGTGTTAGGGAAAATCCAAGCAGTAGTGGTAATGTCTAACAAAACATCACAAAGTTATGGTTAGTTGTATGTTATGGTAGGAAAATAACACCATCATTAGGTATGAGTTGGCTAGATGTGTTAGTACCTAGTTGGAAACAAAGCATGGACTTGGCAGAGATGATAAAACTGGCACAAGTTCAGGATACAGGGTTCAAGGCAGATGAAGGGTGCCAAGAACACGAATTATTGGTGGTGAAGGAGGACCAGCGGACAGAAACTGGTGTTATCCAGGGTAAGTACCCTAGGGTATTTTATAACAATAACAATGGGGGAGAATCAATAAAAGGATACAAGGCAAACATAGTGTTAAAAGGAAACAGTATGCCACCATTTCATAAAGCATATGATGTCCCCTATGCACTAAAGGATAAAGTCAAATGTCAGCTAGAGGAGTTGTGTTAACTCAGGGATCTTAATTCCAGTAAGATATTCCGAATGGGCTTCACCAATAGTATGTGTAACTAAACCATCAGGAGATGTGAGAACCTGTGGTGATTTAGGTGTGACCCGGAAACCAATCTTGAAAATAGATTTCTATCCACTCCCCAAGCATAATGATGTAAAAGCCGCGTTATCTGGAGACTCAGTGCTAACAGTATTAGATTTGGAGTCTGTCTATCTACTGCAAGAAGTGGGGAGGAATCTAGAAAATACCTTACCATCAATACAGAATATGGCTTGTATCACTATACACGTTTACCTTATGGGGTACTGAGTGCCCCAGGCATTTTTCAATCTATGATGGAAGAAATTTTAAAAGGCTTGTCGCTGGTGTGTTGTTATTTAGATGAACTCTTTATTGCTGTTGATAATATAGCAGAGTGCAAAAAAAAAAGTTCACCAAGTCCTGCCACATATAAATGATCTTAACATTCGGGTAAACAAAAATAAATGCAAATTCTTCCAAACGACTGTTGGTAACTTATTTCGTACGATTGATGCCCAGGGAATCCGATCATCTAACCATTAAATTAGAGCAATTGAAGAGACCAGTGCGCCTAAGAATGTAAAACAGCTTAGGTCTTTCAATGGTATGGTCAACTTTTATCATAGGTTCATTCCTAATGTGTCAAGTGTGACAGCACCTATGTTAGAGATCACCAAGCAAAATGTTCCGTGATCCTGGACACAGCCGTGTAAAGATGCATTTGAGCAATGCAAGGGTCTCTTGTTAAGTTACTGTTTGTTAGTACACTATAACCCTAAACTATCAATTGTAGTAATGGCAGATGGCAGTCCTTGGGATGTAGCTGCAACATTGTCTCATGTAATCGATGGAGTAGAAAGGCCAGTATTATTTGCTTCTAGCACATTAACACCCACCCAGAAAAACTAATCCCAGCTAGATAAAGATACTTTTGCCTTGATATTTGCGATAAAAAAGTCCCACAAGTATTTATATGTCATCAGCCAATGAGATACATTATAAGTCCACATAAGAGCATTCCCAACATTGCAGCAGCAAGGGTACAGCACTGGGCTGAACTGTTAGCAGCTTACACATTCAAAATAGAGTACAGTAAATCCTCACAAGTACGACCAGCAGACACCCTTCCTAGGCTCCCCTTGTCAGACGAGCTAATCAAAGAATCTGTGCACCAACTGGTACCACAGGAGTTTCCACTAAGTTATGTGGATGTAGAGGAGGAAACAAACAGAGACCAGGTACTGCGACGAGTAACTGAGTTCACGAAAAATGGGTGACAAACACAGGTAACCGATGCTCAGCTAACGCAATATTTCCAAAAATGCATGGAATTTTCAATTGAAAAATGCTGTCTGCTAGCTGGTGTTAAGGTGGTGATTCCAGAGACTTTGCAGGGGCAACTTCCTGCCTTATTTCGTATGTCACATCTGGGGGTAATCAGGATGAAAGCATTAGCAAGATCCATCTGCTGGTGGCCAGGGATAGATAAGGAAATCGAAAACACTCTGAGCACCTTGAAGGGGAGTGTCCCAGTTGCCCGCGATGGAGCCTTTCCCGCGGCCTTTCCCCTATTCTGGCCGAGTCCCCTACCAACTTTTTAGTGTCCACGCACCTCCCACCGTCTACTGCAGTCTCCACCCCTCAGAACCCTTCTGACTCGTTCCTTTTTGTTCCGCCTCTGTTATAGGGTGTTCAAAATTAAGCAACCCCTATTGCGATCAGAGTTCTATCAGCAAACGCTTATTTTTTTCAATATGTTCTCACGCATTGCTAAACAGTGAACGAAACATTTTCGTATCCATTCTCTGCGACATATTTATTTCTTTTGGGATGTATCTGATGCAATTTCATATCCCGGAAGATCTAACTGGCTATGTAATATATGTCCCTGCAAAACATGCAAACACGTAATTAAAATTGGTTCTTTAACATGTTTCATTTGGAAGATATAAAATGGATATCAAAGTATTACTCTATTATTATAATTACAGAGCTGCCAATGTTACTCAACCTTCTCCCTTCCACAGCTAATTAGTGAAATATGTATTTTTATGTACCAAAATTTGTAACAGCCCGTTTAGTTCGTAGACATGAGAAAAATGCTTATGTGAAACATAAGTAGGTTGCCTTAAGTATTTCGTTTGGATAAATTGTTTAAAAATAATTAAAACGCTATTTTACTGTTATCATTACAGAGTCTCTTTAATTAGAAGGATTATTGTCACACACAAAGCCTACTGGAGAGCAACAAATAATCTATGTCCTCGTACAATTAATTATATAACTATAGCCGTAAATTATTATAAGAGCACATCATAAAACTCAACTACTGGCTACAATTTTGCTAATGAATGAATAAGAGCATATTTCAACGGTAATGTGAAGCCGCGTCAATGAATTCAAATCGTTTTTTAAATGAAATTCATGCAGCTGAACAATACGTGAACATGTACCTAAGTATCGTAAACTTATGTAACATATTTTTAAATGCAATAGTTTATCGTACCACAACCCTAGAATTATATACTTATTTTAAAATTATCTATTTTATTATTTAATTCACTCAATCATAGTATTAAAAGCTTTATGCGAAGACAATTTACAGTAGGCATATTCAAAATTTTAATAAATAAATACTGTGAGTTTCTAGGCAACCTCAATATTTTGAATCAATATTCTGAACAAAAATGCTGTTTCAGTTAAGATAGTCTCCGGGTCTGTGTGTGCGATATATACACATTAGGCTTATAGTGGCCTTGACTACAGGGCGTAGAGTGCCGGTACCTTAATAATCCATCTTGTCGGTCACTGACAGTTTAGTGGCCGCCAACAGGATCCGTTATCACCGGCTCTTATAACATTTCATCTGTCGTAGGCCTTGGGTTTTTGTGTACAAGACGAAATATACATATATTTAGACTTCAAGTAGTTTTTTAATGTATGACGTCAATATATGAGGTACTGCTAATAACTGTTATTCCACTTCGTAACTTTTCTTTAATTTACAATAATCTGCTTTCTGTCGACTCAAAAACTTTCGTAGTTTTAATGTAACGTAATATACAATTCTATGACTGTGCTACGGTTAAGGTTACTACGGTTGTTGTTGATGTATTCATGTGAGCACAGAAGTTCTTGAGTGCCCCGATAAACACTGTAGGCTTATTATTGATCACAAAACGCAGTTTCGACTCTATGTCCTGCGTGACAGGAGAAGTATTTTCAAGACGACGGCTACGTGTCGCGGGTTTTCTCACACCAGTGTTTATTACCGTGGTCGGCATAGAACACGGTCCACACTAGAAGCAAACTAGTTCGTGCGCCCTCAATCCATTCATATTCGAAAGTTAACATGTCTGCACTCTTGTCTCGACAGATTCACGTGTCATTTGATCTGACAGTGAGCCACCATAATATTTTATTTAATTATTTATTTTTGATCAGCAGTTAATGAAAGTATTAAAAAATCTTTTTCAAAGTCTGCAATGAGATTCAATTCAATTTTTCAATAGAAATTCGGTTACGATGTCAGAAAAAACAGTTGTATAGGGTACATTAGCCTACACACAAAGTCGTATTGCATTTACTAGGAATGAGAGTTTTATAATCAAGATTTGTACTTTTCTTAAGATTAATGCATTCAAGTTTGTGAATTACGAAACGAATTCGTACATACATGGCTACATATTAATTGATTTAAGGGTATGTTTAAAATTGTACTGTAGGAAATTATTAATATAAACTCAGTATTCAATGCTTTATTAACAAGACTAACGCGTTTTACATAAATTCAAGAATCATGTTAACATCACTAAATACAAATATTTTAAAAATTAAAAATGTAGTTAATCATTTTATATATGATGTAACTTCCACGTCGCTTTATCAAGGTAATAATAAGTACTACGTCAAATCCGATTCGAAACGAACATACGCCTAGTTTTAATATTTTTGATTTTGTATTAATGTAAGTAAATAAAGAGATTTTGTTCAGCTCTTAAAATATACGTATTTAACTCTGGTAAGGGATGACCTGAGGTGAGTGTGGAGCAACGCTACAAGAAGGGTCCGGGGAACCTGACGTCCCCCGAGAAAAACCACCACGAATGTCATCATCTTAATGTTTTATTTTTAACACTCTCAAACCAACCGGTGATTAAACTCGCAACGGATCTTTTTTCAATATTTTTAAATCGTAAATTTTTAAGGTTATCACATGGACAAAGTCAAGAACAAATTAAATCTTGGTAAGGTAATCATATGTTCAAGATATGCAAAATTACAGGTCGAATTGAAAAGTCTCGAAGTCATGATGTTCACTCATGTGTCATGCACTTATGGTCTTGGAATCTGGTTTATGTATTATCATGTTTCTGTACCAATGATCCACGCGTATGTTTACTTTTTCAACACATGAGTAGAATTTTTGGGTTTTATTTAATTACGCTAGCGCACGCAACAGTGTGGATAGTTAGGTAATATATTTGCATTTTTTTTAGTTATATCAGATCCAATATTAACAGTGACTTCAAGAGTCATTCAAGCAGCGCGTATAGAATGTATGTAATTCAGTCTAAAGGTCCGTGGTGGCAGAGAGGGTCAACCTCTCGCCTCTCACCAAAACGATTTTAACTCGATACCCGACGTGGTAGGTCAGACGTCTTTGAAGATTCCCTCCTCCTTTCAAATGCTCAGAAGAAAAGGTTAATATTTAACAGCGTTAGTTCTTCATTAGTTACAGTTCGTTTCACAGTAAAAGTCGTTAGTTCCATCCAAACGCTCAGAAAATATCCAAAATTATCACAGCATCAGTTCTTCGTTGGTTATCGTTTGTATAATTAGTTCCGAATTTTCACTGCCAATAATTAACTGACTAAATTTGAGGGAGGGAAAATTCACACCAACCCCCACTAAATACTTTTAAAAATGTTCACAGCGTTAGATATTTGTTAGTAATCGTTTTCTCTGCAGTAAAAATAGTTTGTTCTAAATTTGAATTGCCACTGTTGAGCTAATATAATTGTCGGGGAAAATTTACAATGTGCCACTTCCTCCTAAAGACTTAGAAAGTGAGTGAGTGAGTGAGAGATTTTGGTCAGCGCTTAACATCGAGGTCTTTAGCGTTGGGGAGGGGTGACATGGTGTGAGTATTGAGCAGCGCCAGAATGAAAGGATGGGGGAAACAGGAGATCCCCGAGAAAACCCACCGAATTCGGCATTGCCCGACACGATTCCCACATGCGAAAGTACGGGTACCGACCCCGCCGGGAATCGAACTCCGATCGCCTTGGCATTCGGCCACCGCGGTCCCCACAAAGACTTAGAAAAATTACAAAATATTCACCCCATTTTAAATTATTTGTTCCATAATAAAAATTGTTAGTTCAAAATCTTTACTGCTACTAATTAGCTAATTAAATTTGGGGAGCCAACATCACAATAAAACTCCTAAATATTTTTAAAAAATAAAATAATGCACAGCGTTAGTTGTCAGTTAATTATCGTTTGTTCTGCAATAAAAATTGTTAAAATGTTCGTTGTTACTAATTAGCTGATATAATTGGGGAGTGAGCGAAGTCATACTTTTACACCCCCTCCCGAACGCTCACAAAAATTTAAAAATATTTACACTGTTCGTTATTCTTTGTTCCAAAATAAAATTTCATTATTGTAATTTTTAACTTTCACTAATTACATAATTAAATTTGGTGGGCAACTGTACACTGCCTACCAAAAGCTTAGAAATATTTCAAAATATTTACGTCAGTTCTTCGTTCTCTATCGCTGTTATGCCATAAAAATGGCTAGTTCCGATTTTTTTAGTTCCAATAAGTTGCTACTATAATTGGGAAGAGGGGTCGATTTAAACTACTCTACCCTCCTCCCAAATGCTCAGAAATATTTTTACGGACATTAAATAACTAATTAAATTTAGTTGGTTTGGGGGGGGGGTAACTTCACAGTAACCACCCCAAAATAATCAGAAAAATGTCATTATATTCACAGCATTAGTTATGTGTTAGCTATAGTTTGTTCTGAAATTTTACTACCACTAATTAGCTAATTACAATTTTAATCGGATGGGCCAACTTCACATTGTCCCATTCCCAAATGGTCAGATAATATTCAAAAAGATTAAAAGTGGTAGTTCTTCAATAGTTATAGTTTGTTCCACAATAAAATCGTTAGATCCGAAATTTTACTGCCACAAAATAGGTAATTAAATTTGAGGGCGAAAACTTAGTATGCAACCCCCCTTCCCACAAAAAATATATCAGAAAAATTCTTAAATATTTATAGTGTTAGTTTTCCGTTAGTTATCACGTCAGTTCCGCAATAAAATCTGTAGATTTCAAATTTTACTGCCGCAAATTAGGTAATTAATTTGGAGAGGGAAACAACTTCACACTGCAATCCTTTTAAATGCTTCGAAAAATTTCAAAATATTTTACAGCATTTGTTCTTCGTAATTGTTCGGGAATAATAACTTTTAGTTCCGAATTTTTATTGCCACTAATGAGCAATTTAAATTAACAGGGGGAACGTCATACAACCCTCCGTAATATTTAAAAGGTTTTAGAAATATTCACAGCATTTGTTCTTCATTAGTCATTATTTGTTCCGCAGTAAAAAAGTTTATTCCATATCGTATATCGTGTCTTTAATTAACCAATTAAAATTTGGGATGCCCAACATCACACTGCCCCCTCCCCTCAAATATTTACAAAAATTTTAAATTATATACACTGTTAGTTCAACGATAGTTATCGTTTTTCTACAATATAAATAGTTTTGTTAGAAATTAAATTAACCTTTTTATAACAAAAATTTTCACGCCTGGTTTGGAAAGGCGCTTCTTTCATTCAACTTATCGTTGACAATTGACTTATTGAACCTTTTCGTCCCTAAACTATCAGAAATCATCAAGTTATGCATACCATTAGTTCTATATCAGTTACAGTTTGTAACAAAAATAGTTCCCACTGAAATATAAATTTATGCTAACTATTTGTTATGCCTCAATAATTACACTGAACCATTCAAGTATGTCAAAATTTATCAAAATATACACATAATTAGTTTTTAATAATTGTTTTGTTCTGTAGTTGAATGTAACCTCTATACCTGGCAACAAGTATGACGTCGCTTGGATCAGTTTAATATGAAATTAGCTACTTGCACCACACGTAACTAAATATCGTCATATCTCTTCTCTCTATTTCGCTACGGAAACATATTCCAAATGAATTATTATTATTTTAGCACCTTGAAAAATATCTGCTATAGAAGCATACGCAAAGTTAAAATCTCTTCAGCATTCGAAAGAGAATTCAAACATATCTACAAGTTTAAATAATTCCTTTTTGTGTAAATATATATATATACATATACATATATATATATATATATATATATATATGAAATGTAAAAATATTATGCATACCTATTTTGAGTCCATTGGGGCATAACATAGTAACGGTAAAAATCAGAAGATAACAGAAAACAAACAATATTCTAACAATGAATTTTTTCCCTACGAACTAAATGGCCTCGTCGATACAAATTAAACTATTAAACACTATGTTTAAATTTGTTAAACATTTACATCTCAGTGAATTGGATTAGGCGTGATTGGTGTTAATGGCTAAAGAAACCAGATAATGAATTCAAACTATTGGATTTGTATCAAAGTTAGACACGAAACGGAACATAAATCAAGATATTATTAAAGTAGAGGAAAAATTCTGAATTTAGCCTATTATTACAAGATTAAAAATTTCTGCCTAAAACCGATGTACGTTTGCTACTTAATGAGAACACTAAAACTAAAGAAGATTTGATTGATTGCACAGCATATTGTTGGGTAGCATAGTGGACTTGTTATTTTTGGAGTTGATATAAACATGGTAAGGAACCTGTATTGATTGGCATACCGCAACATTAATCTAAGTAAGAAAGTTTTCCTTCGATAGAAAAGAGATAAATACAATATTTTAAAATAATGGTGAAAGGAGAAATTTTACTAAGCCTGTTCGTGAATGAAAAAAAAAATTTTTGTTTGAATCAAAACTTTTACACAATGGTAACCACCCAAAATATTGCACAAGGGAGTACAAAAAATATCAAATTTAAAATATTACAATTCGCTTAAATAACCATATCTTAATATTTTGTCGTAAGGGAAAGACCATATTAGAAATAAAAAATATCTACATACAGAAACTTACTTTAAATAATAACTGTAAAGATAATTTCTAACATTTAAAATTCCCGTTAAAAAATATTTTCATTTTAATACTAAAATATCTAAAGATATCTTCATCATACATACGACATTTTAGAGTAAAATGTTCCATTTATACAACGTTTTGAAAAAAAATTAGCATACATAAAATAGCATTAAAATTACCTAAGAGGTGCACACAGTATTTCAAGTCCTGCAAATAGTGACAAGAGAGTATCTTGTATGAGTGAGGAGAGGTTTTGGTCAGCGCTTAACACCGAGGTCTTCAGCGCTGGTAAGGGTTGAGATGAGGTAACTATGGAGCAGCGCTGGAATGAAATAGTGGGGGAAACGGGAGATCCCCGAGAAAACCCACCGACCAACGGCACCGTCCGGCACGATTTCCACTTGCGAAAATCCGGGGATGACCCCATCGCGCCAGAAATTGAGCCCTGATCGACTTGGTGAGAGGCGAATGGTTTTACCATCCGGCCACCGCGGCCCCGAATCTTTTATGACGTACACAAGAAAGCAGATTGTGTACACGTGTTCGGCATCACTGCCGCTGATATAGGCAGAACCGCCCACCTGTGCCTGATACTGAAGGCTTAAAAGGAGACACCTTACATATCGTTATACCGGGAGGGTCGTCACTCCCCCCTCCCCCAACCGAGAAAAATGGATTCATTAACGTTGATATTCATTTTGTTGTAACAAACACATTATTGTTAAACCAACAATCGTAACGTTGAAGTTACTATTGGAATTTATTTGTTCCAACAGTACAATTTAGTTGATATAATTTATTTACAATAACCATTAATTTGGTTGGTTGTACTAAATTTTTCGTTAGATTACACTTAACAATATCTGAATTTGGGATTTACCCAAAATATTTGTTCCTGTTAAAAATACGACTCTAGTTTGCATTTAATAAATTTTCTTTTACTATCAAACTTGAGTCAACCATATTTATGACTTACTATAAAACTTTGGTAAATTAAACCATGGCGGATATTAAAACAAACAAACTATTTGGTTGGAAGCGACGAAATATATCCGTTCAGCAAGTCGTTCTTGTAGTGGCAGTTATTTGGCATGCACATGTTCGCACTTACACAAACGATGGTTTTGAAAACTTGTCTCATTTTTTTAAACTACATGTATGTAAAAATTTTGTAAAGTAGTAATTTTTGTGGGAATGTGGGTGATGGACAAGTAAAAGATTGTGGGTTCTAATCCTTACACTCTGTACTTTTTCTTTTTTCGTATTTACACGTAAATATTATTTGTATAAACGTTGCTGTGCAAATAACCTTATTTTCATGATCAGAGCAAGAAAAATAATTTAAATGTCGTTTATTGTAATGGTTGCTCAAATAAATGAATTATTTTTTATTTAACACTATCTGTATTGTGTCTCCAAACTCGTCAGTATTTTATTATAACACTTCTGCTTATGTGCCTTATTATTTTCCCATAAATATTACATTTCTTTCTACAGCCTTGCTCAGACACCTGTAGTTTTTATTTTCATAGTTCAGAAATATATATTGTATTGAATAATTAATTAAGTACGATTTTTGTTACATAATTTTCTCTGGACCAATACACCGTCTCCTTCCCGCAGAACGTAGTTAATTGCATAAGTATTACTTCGAGCTTTAAATTTTAGATAATGTTTATGTAGAGTATACCGCTATTCTGTTCTGTGTATTTGTTGTTCAACATCGATTTTTGTTTAACAATTTCCAACACGTTAGACATAGTTATCAAAAAGTTCATTTTCTTACAATAATAATTACTTGGTTTTAGTATAATCAATATGACGCACGTTTCGAAATTAAACACATGAAAACGTGCGTGCGACTTGGTAATAATAGGTAAATAATGCGGAGTAAGTTAATAAGTATAGTGAATAATTTGATAACAGCATGGGCATGGCGATTACAAGTCTACAAAAAAACGCATTCTTTAGTGATTTAGAGGAGTGCGGATGTTTAAAATATTTGTTTCGTGCTAAGCTGCCTTGCAGCACCGACAATTTCGGCAGTGTCTATTGTCATCCGTCCTTACTACAGCAAATGCCTTCCAAAAAATTTTTACGTAACGCTTCGGATAGTCACGGAAACACAAATAAGAATGAAATGTAACCTAAACTACTACTGAACAGCGCTACATTTAACTTAAATCAACTCTGGTGCAATCCAGTAGTGATTTATCGAAACTTGGAGGTTGAGAAAATCATCTCTATTGCAAAGGGATACAACAAAAAAACTTGATTTGAAATTTGGAACAAACCATTTTTATGGCAAAACGAACAATAACTAACGGATGTATGTAGTAATCACATGTTTCTGTTGACACAGGACAAGACATGTGTGGCGAGGTGTCATTCATAACGTAATTCGGCTGCCACATTCCCCTTACTTTTTCAAATGGTTTAATATCCCCCCCCTATTAATCTCATCTTACTTTCCACATTTCCATTCAGGCATTAAATATATTAATTTATTTTCGATAATTCGATCCATTTTTAGCTATACATGGAAGTTCAAATTCTACTATTATAATTTTTACTATAAATATCCTCCAAGAAAGTTAAATTTTTAACACTGGTGAAAATTCATATAAATTTAATTTTACAACAATATGTGATTCATTTATATGCATTGTGATGTTTTGCTGATATAACTTTAGAAGTATCCCATCGACTGATTGCTTCCTCATCCATCATTCCCACTTAACATCTTCAGTATTACCTTCCAGTAGTGAATTAATATTGTGTTGACTATTGGTAGGATACAACACTGAGTCCTACTTTTTAAATTCTTATTACTACCCGAGAACCATTTAAGGCATTATCAATTGGATGTTTATTTAGGTAGGGGAATATGCATCCACACATGATGTTTCTTGAGTATGGGGACAAACTCCACATGCGTGTTCCTCGCAAATACATAAAACGAAAACATGTCTTGTACACTTTTCACTTAAGCATTATATTAAGGATGTAATGAGCATCTTAATATGAGTTTTTAAAAACGTATTTTCCCGAAATATGGCGGGAAACCAATTCACATGAAAAAATATTACAGCTTTTTTAATGCAGTTGGGATCTTCGAATGAACGTCAAACGCTGCTTGTAACCTTCCACTCTTAGGAAAATAGATGGGGTTGCTACCCTTTAATGCATACAACTTTATAATCGTCAGATTTTTCATATATTTGAAGATGGCTAGTTGAGCAATGTTACCTGTCTAGTAAAAAATATGCTCTTGTTGCAACTGTCTTAGGACCCGTTACTCTCTTTGAAATTATAAATGAAGCTGCAGCGATAGAGTCCCAGAAAACTATTAATTATAGTATCATGAGTTAGAAAAACATTGTTAAATTTGAATTTTTACCATCGAGAATGCAGTGCACACAGCAAAACTCACATGTACGCAGTATTGCGTATGACCTATGCTGTATAACTTAGGTGGACAATACAAACCTAAATCATTGCTAAACGACGAATCTTGGGTTTGGATGCAAACACACCACGTGAATAGAAATGGATCGAAACCCCATTAATTTTTTTTAAAAATAAAATAACTAAAATGTTTGTTTCTATTCTAAAAACTGTAATGTGCTTTACAAGTTGAACAAACACCATCGTGTGTTTTTACTGCATATAGCACATTTTTAAAGGAATTAAAACGATTTAAAAAAATATTTCCGTTTCTGTAGATAGCAAAAATATCGTAATTGAAAATATATGGTGAAAACAAGGCATTTTTGTTTACCATGCACGACAGATTATTGATACGCAAAGAAAAATTTAAAAAAAAAATAATTTTTTTTTTGAAATTTTTTGTTTTAAATTCACAAATGAAGTGTTGGCGTCGATTTTACAAATTTTTATTATTTACGGATTTTGTTTGTGTAGTGGACACAAATGTGCGGACTGTGTGGTGTTTAACATTAAAAAAATACATGATTTTCGACAGTTAAGGGTTCCGAGACTTACGTAGCGAAATGTACCGGTAGTTCATCAGCATTTATGTAACAATCAATTAGAACACATAAAATATATCGTCAAAGACACATTTCATACGCGCCCTGCCTCATAGAGGTAGATGGACAGTGTTATTAAATATCCTGAGAAACTACAGGTGACGATCAAGCAATATTTTCCATAGAATTGAAATAAATCAGAAGAGGCATACATACATCAACTAGAGGGAATTCTTTGCCAAGGCATTCTTGAGGAGGATACCATTGGAGTTTCTGAAAAGTTACACATTTCCACACATAATCTAGAATATCCTTAGACAGTCCTGTAACATAGTGTTTGCTATGTTAAAGGCTTTAGTAAATTTTCATTGTTTTGTTGATATGCTTGCTTCCAAGGCATACAGCGGTGATGTCTTTGGCTTAAAGTATTCATGTTATAAATTATTTTTGTTTATTTAGTATAATCTATGTATTAAATGAGTGTTTGTTCTTTGCACTTTGCACCAGAGCTTCCATGACCCGCCTTGAATTTTG
>PNEQ01120032.1:0-23857 GCA_003012365.1 Medauroidea extradentata | reverse complement strand
ATAGAAATATTATAAAAAATTTTCAGAGGAACTTTTAAATGAACGAGTTAAAAAAGTTCACGTTCAGAAAATAAAGGAACTTCGTTCCCGACAAGTTCCAATAATTTAAGTTGGAACTAGTTCCGAGTAAAAGTTCCTAAAATTGGAACGAATTCCAAGGAACTCGTTCCTATGAACTCGTTCATGCAAAACACTGATAATAATGCACTAATCATCATAATTTGTAGTACCAAATTGTTAGACTATCATAATGAAATAATTAGTAAAATTATTTTCATATTATGTTTGTGTAATGATGTGATATTGTCAGTAGAGTATGAGTAGTGTTGATGTCAGTATTATTGTTTTGTAACATTGTAATATACTGTACTAATAACAAGTATTATAATGGGAGAAAGTCTTCAAAATCTCAGAATAATGAAGTCCATTTGATGTAGCCATCATAGCGTCAGATTTATAACACTCATTGAAATTTCAATATACAGTAAACTCCCCATTATCAGTGCACCAATTAACCGGTTTTTAGATTATCTGCGTGGTTTTTTGTATGTTGAATATTGTAAAAAACAAAAAAAATTTTTTTTTGTAAATAATATCATTTTGGAACATAAGTGTGTCAACTCTTGCAAGCAAGAATGGATTAACGAGATAGCACAAAAATGGACTAACGAAATTGCAACATTGTTTTTACTTGTGTTTATCATGTACGCCAGACATATTTTAATTTGTATTGGTGAAATGGTTGTGAAATACGGTATTTGTAGGCAAAACCATAAGTCAATGTGGTATTTGAGTTAACTGTAAATAAAGTCAATTTTTTTTACAGTTTTATTCTAACAAATGTAATATTTTTGCGTTATCCGTGTTTCCCGACTACCCTTGTGTTGTATGGCACCAATTAACATGGATAATCGAGAGTTTATTGTAGTAAAATTGTGTCTGTGTATTGAATTAATTTAAATTTTTTTATATTGATTAACTTTTTATAGTAGAAATTGTATTATCACCTAAAAATATAACTTAATGAAAAAAAAGAATATTAAATATATTAATAAGTAATAAATAACAGCTTTACCAACATTGGCAAAGAAAAAGTATTCAGAAGAGGGGATGAACAATTATTATAAACAGAAGTAGCATTATATATATATTGTAATATTGCTAAATAGGGTGCAGTGAAAGGGTCAGCAGTGACAGTACTATCATTTGAAAGTTTATGAGTTAGTTAAAGATACCTCACAGGGGAGAATTTAGTGATTTTTGTATAGTGGTATCATAGACATAAGGAAACAGGTAGTCTCGAAACAATTGTGGTATGAAATAAAGGATGGTTTCATATTTTTCACATTTTGACAAATGTTACCAATGCTTAGATTAAAAAGAAAAAAATCTTAAATATGAAGTTTTTCGAGTTTAATTTTCAAATTGCTCATTGATTTAAATTTAAAATAAAAAATGTGGCAAATATAAAATACATAATTCCAAATACAACAATATGATTATATTCTATATTCTTTGCTGAAAATCTCATGTTATTTCCCTTCAATGAAACATATTTTTGAGTATTTTTGGAGCCTTCCTTTGCTGTTCTTTTATGGTGTCAGTTGCAGTAGCTAACACACTCTCCAAGCAGGAGAGTGGGGGGCATGAAATCAGAGTAGTGCTGGGGAGGAGTTATGGTAATCATGTTCAAGGAAGCTGTGAATTTCACAGCCATGTGACATTACTTGCCATCCTCCATGTACCGTGTTCGCTCGCGTCTCCGCGACTTAAATATAAAATCAGAATGTACCTTATGTAGGGTGTCTGTAGCATCGTTTGAAATTCTTCCTTATTTAACATTTAACATTGACAAAAAATTTGTATGTGTACATCACACTACTACTTTTCATAAATGTTCATTACATTCTTTACTATGCTTATCAAAACAATAATTAAGATTTATTGCCAATAAGTGTTCCTAGTGACTTAATTTTTTTTTGATGTCATGGTAAAGTAGCAATGAAAACAACTTAATTATTATGTTGGTCGTGTCTGTAACCATAATCAGGGTTAATTCTACAAATGGTTGCCAAAAATAATTGGGTGATGTTCTTATTTTACTGGACCATGAAAAATAAGCAAAATATTGCTGTGATCTTTGAAAGAACTGTGCAAGGGGAGTGCATGACTGGATTTATTTACTTGGACATACTCGATTGCAAAATAAATGACTGTCAAAAGAAAACTAAAAATAATACATGAAAACATAAATAAGCAAAGTATGCTTTAGTCCTCAGGACTGTTTGGAAAACTACTGTGTTTTGTTTCGTCTCATCATTTGTGTCATTTGTTGTTTTTTCTGTTTGTGTCCGACATATTTGTGTTTTGTTTAGTCTCATCGTTGTGTTGTTTGTTGTATTTCTGTTTGTGTTTTTGTTTCGTCTCATCGTTGTGTCGCATGTCAACTTAGCTATTTTTATTTTTCTTGTTATTTCTTTTATTTTCTGTTGTTCCTTGTTTTATCTGACCAGATTCCAGTTTTGGAATTTCATGTTATGTACGTATCCTGATGACTAAAGCATACTTTGCTTATTTATGTTTTCTTGTATTATTTTTAGTTTTCTTTTGACAGTCATTTATTTCGCAATGGAGTATGTCCAAGTAAATAAATCCAGTCAAAATATTGATGTTACTGATTACCAAAGGCAAAGGTAAACGATACTTAGTGGAGGTACATTTATATTAAAATTTAAAAAAAAAATTAAAAATATTTTGAATACTATTATAAAAATTTATATACCCTTATGTATATTCATAACTGTAAGTAATATGCTAATATTTACATAGAAATACCTACAGATTTTGTTTCGAAAAATTATTCCTGTATTAAAAATGTTAACATTGTGTTATTATTCTCATTTATATTTTCATTTTTATGTTTAAAGTTTTGGTAAAAATTTTTAGCTTTTTTTTGCAAACTTATTTAGGCTAAGAAACCAAGTTCTTACAAGGTTGCCATGAGTTTAGAAATGTATATAAACACAAAAATATTATCTTAAACTTGTTTGTGCTATACTTGTACTGCCATTTTAGTGGTATTTACGTACTGTATGTCCCATTAATACTTTCGTTTTTATGGGAAAATGCTCCCAGCGACAGCCTTTCTGCTAAGGGCTCTGGTGCATTGCAAACAGAAAAATTATTAAAACTGTGCATGGTGTTTTTTTAGAAAAGCCAGTATGGTTACCTGCATAAATTTATGTGTCCTGACAGCAAAATTGGTAGTTGCATGTGCATTTATAAGGCATTTTTGAGGAATATTGAAGTTTACGCACACTATCAGAACACCGGCTTGTGAACGGTGGTTTTATGTGATGTAAGTGAGGAAGAAAATAAAAATAAAAGCTTTACTTTAAGATTTGAAGTACTTATATTATTGACCTGACCAATCATTAGTTTATGGTGTGGTTCTCCTCTGCGGCTGCAGAAGAGGTTCAACATGAGTTATAAATAAATATAATAATAAATTATTTACCACAGTGCAAAAAAACAATAATAAATTATCCAAGCATGTACAAATGGATTAATATAGAAATAGAAAAACTTCAGGCATGCATATTAAATTTCTCGTTAATAAATTTTTCAACAGTTATTTCAAGATACAGAAGTTTCTCGTTAAATTCTGTGTGCTTAATATTCATGAGGCAAAAAGGAAAGCATATGAAATCACACTTTGATTGTACAGACAACGTGAACAGGTGCATAAAGGCATTTCATTAATTTGACGTAAGTTATTAATGATTACATAAAAATAATGAGCTCATACACAATATGAAGGTCTATTAGACGCGCCTAACATTGAACTTGACGTGTGCAATAGAAACTCTGCACAAATATCAGTACTAAGGAATTCATAGTCAATTACGGTGTGAAGGATTCTAAGCAATAGCAAGTCACATGCCTATGCTCCAAACTGAATATCTTATGTCACTAATTAGGAAATTCAAAACAGTAGAGGCTGCATACAAAGCATGAACATGTGCCATGTAACATACTGTACTAAGACCAAAGGTCATATCAGCATGCAAAGCAAAACATGTTACTGAAGTTCACATCATAAAAAGTACTCATTAAAGCAAAGCAAAAGCAATAGCAAACATATACCTAACATCCTTACTACCAGACATAATTTTTAATAGGCGGCGATTAAATTTAGAAAAGCAAACATGACTAGAATTTAAAGTTTAAATTAAACACATGACGGCAGCCATTTTGCCGTCATGGGGGATCAAGTTCCCAATCTAACACACTACACAAGCGGAGCTGGCAGAGACTTACATGTCAGCTGGAATCGGATCAATGAAGAAGTGACAGACGGCTTAACACAAGCACATGAGCTAAACCTGTCCAGAGCTTAATAACTGCACAGACACTGGGAAGAAGAGAGGGGGGAAACGAGAACAGAAATAAGCTAGGGAAAGCAAAGTCGCGAACCAGGCAAAAAAAACTATAGAGTCTATGGTAGTTCCAATAGAGTCCACCGCGTGCCACTGTCGCCAAACAGAGCACGAGATGGTGCAGTCTCCTCCGCTTAAGTCTCTTGAGCAATGAAACTGTCCAAACAAGCATGCAAACCCAAAGAAACAGTATTTTCACAGTAGGCAAGTTACACAAACATTCGTGAAAAATGAAGATAAGCATAACACGTAGAAGAAAAGAAGATAGTCTTGAGAATCCTGAAGCGAAAGTTCATAGCGTAAGTAGCGAAGAAACAGGTCTCGAAGTTATATAGTGAAAAAACAGGTCTTGAAGTTTTAGTTTATAACGAAGACGAAGCATAAAAATAGGAAGTTCAAGTGTGTCTGTGGATGTACATCATCCGTCAGCGAAGAGAAGAAGGGGGGTTGTGATGTACAGCAGCCCGAAGAATCAGTAGAAGGTGGCAGCCAGCTGCACAGCTAAGAGCGAGGGGTTGCAGCAACAAGGGGTACAGCCACAAAGCTCACATCACACAAGAACACTGAAGACAATGTCTAGGTGGGTGCGCGTGCTGCTGGTACTCGGACATCTCCGTATCAAAGCAATTCAGGACGTCTTCACATATGTGGTAGCATCTTCATGTGACTTGGAACACAGTGATGCATGAAACAGAATTAAGAAGGCAGCAGAAAAAAGCAAGAGCAAAATAGAGACAAATTTCTTCAAGTGGCTAACGTGAGCCTTCAGGGTTTCCCCAAAGGGAATTCGTTAGCCTAAAAAAAAACAGTATTAGGGCCTAGAAATCTCTTCAAAACAGAGGGCCCTTTAAATTTAGTTAAAAATTTTGCGCTCTGTATCGCACAGAAAAAGGGAGGGTTAACCCCAGACCTATCCTAATGTTCCACGACCTCCTTTTTTCACAGTGGTGAGACACCGAGTCACCTCATCGTACATCGTGTCCCGGTCAACATTATTCAAAGGGGATGAAGGAAATGAAAAACTTCAGGTTTTTTAGCGGAAAAATTTATAATAAGCTGAATTTCGACATGTTCCTCTTTAACATACTGAAAGTCTGACGATTCCGACTGGAGCTTAAGCCGCCATATTGGAAATATGGTGGCCAAAAATGGTTTTTAACTTTTTTTTTACAATTTTGGTTTTTTTTTTTTGCAAAATATATTCAGACTAAAAATTATGTACGTTATATTTCCTACAAAAATGGTCGTAATCATTTCTTCCGTACAACGCGTGGTTTTTGAGATATAGGCTCGGAATGGATTGCCAGGTTTTCCCATCCTCAATAATACATTTTCCATTATTAATAAGCATGCTCGTTGTTGATTTTATGGTGAAGTAAACTTAAGTCTACTTTCTTTATTTTCTTTGCCTATTCCTCCCTTTTCCTCTTTCCATTTTACCCCTTTGACTCCTTTATGCACACATTGTGTTTCATGTTTTTTCAGAACACATTACTAAGAAATAGTTTTTGATGAGAACATAAATGTAGCCTGTTGAAATTTTAAATGCTTTGGTCTTTAAAATATAGTTTCATTACTCAAGTTACTTGAATGAGTTGCGTATTCTTTTAATATCTTTTGTAGATCACCAACACAGAGAGGGTTTTTTTCTTTGAAATACTTAGTAGTTTGTTTCAGCATTGGTAACAATGTGTGTGGTATTTAATGTATAGGTATTGCTTCAGTGCGTCAGTGTTGGCTTGAAGTCTGTGATGTGAAACGAAACTAGTTATCCTGTTCAAGTACTGTACTATGTTTACAGACAACAATAGAAAATATGCAAAAGTACAATGTTACACATTAACATCTGTCAAGGGTTGAATAATGAGAAAGATTGCAACATGCTTTATTAAACCTTGTGGTAAGTGAACAGTTATCGTTTGGCATTTCTATTTGTTATTCTGGTGTATTTAATTGGGTAGTGCGTTTGGGAGAGGTAAGAGGAAAATAAATGTTTTTTATGGGAAAAATTTCTAAATCAAATCCCGTAAAAAATTTTATTTGTATATTTGTTTTATGCACTTCATTATCGTCTCAGACGCACATTACTATATATATTTTCCATACTTATGATAATTTTGCATGTGCCAAATCGTGTTATATCTAACTGCAAGACATGGTTGATATGAATTCAAGAGTGGATCTTCCAGAATAAGAAAAATTCTACACAGAAAGTCTCTTCACGATTCAATGGTCAGAGAATTTTTGGGCAGGAGTATGGAGTGACATGACTATCGAAAGACACAAATGAGGTCCATGAGAAGTACAGGCGGTTTAACACGTGGTCGAGAAATGACTGAAGGTGTGATATCCAAATGGATCCTGTCTATGTCCGCAACTAATATGGTTTGTGATGCTGTAAAAATGTTCTGTAGAACTTTATGTTTATCATCTGATCAACACATTGAATTGAGAGACTCACATATGGGAAGAGATGATGAAGATGTTGGCAAAATTTTTGAGTTTTTGTGCTTACATTATCCATTTCCAGAAACAAAGCTTTTGGTGTCGATAACATCTGGTATTGTAGGAGACAAAAGCATAAACTGTTACAAAGTTTATGAAGTGGGTAAAGAGGTTGAGTCGAAAGTCTTTGGGAAAACTTTGAAAGACTTAAAACTAAAACGCAGTGACCGTGCTCTGTCATTATCACCCATGACATCTGCTGTGAAAGTTAGGAATTCAGTTGTGCCAGTTGATCCCCTTCTGTTGTTTCAGCAGATTTCAATACTGAAAACAAGTGAATCAAAGTTACAAAAGTACCTTACCTATGAACTTTCACCAGTCCTTATTTCCAAGTTTAATGAACATGGTATGTGCAAGAATCAGAAATCCAAACTTTGAGTGATTCAAACATTTGAATAATAACGTAGCATATGATGAGAAACTGATATTAGAAAACTCCTCAATTATCATCGACAGTCAAACTGGAAGAAGTACAAAGGCAGCAGAACGCCAATGAAGATCTTGTTACAAAATTATATTTTGTAAGTCGTTATTATATTGGAGGTTCATAAGTTATTATTACAGTGAACCCTCGATAACTCGGACTAAAAGGGGGGAGAAGCTGTCCAAGTTACGATTTGTCCGTGTTATCGAGGGGCGTCCGGGGAGGTAGGGTAATCAGTCATTAATCACAAGAAACGTGAGGAAACCAGTACACTATCATTTCTACAAGCAAAAGAGGCTGCAATAAATACTGTTTTGTACGTAACTATCGTATCAAGTTACGGGAGGGCCGCCATGCAGTGGGAAAATTAACGTAACGTGGAGGACTATAAAGAATGTCAAACAATGTGGGCAGTCTGATCTATATTTATTTTTTTATGCTGCTACTTCTGGCTGATCCTTTTTTTTTACCTCTGTGCTACAAGCTGGCACCAGGCACCCTTCTATCACATAAAAGTTTTGGTCTGGCTGGCGAGGCGACAGCCAATGTGCCTGCACATGTGAGAGAGATAAGAAATGATCGTTGGAGATAAGCTAGGGAGGATGCGAGCGGAAGTATTCAAGGTCAACCGGTACAGTCTCGTGCAATATAACGCCGCACGTGACCACACGCATCTCACACCTCATGCAATACAAACGTCGCACGTGACCACACGCATCTCACACAATATGTTTACATTGAAAAATGCCTTACGTCCGTATGTCACAGCGTCGGGGCAGCAGCCAACTGCTAGCGTGACAGTTACTCTACCCTCCTACAAAGTTACTAAGGTATAAAAATAATTTTCCTCGTATACATGAATAAAAACGGTACTGTAATTAACAATCCTTCTTGGTCACTGTACATTATGTGAACACATTTTAACACTACTAATTTTAAAATTTAATTTTATGTATATAAATTGCATCATAGGACACATATTTACAGCTTTATTCTTACACGAATTGTCATATTATAAAGCAATAAAATTTTAATCATGTTCTTCAGATTTACCGCATTTACTCGCGTAAACGCCGCATATTTTTGACCAAATTTTAGGCCCAAAAATGGGGTGAGGCCATTATAAGGGATTTTCAACAAAATTACCTTCTAATTTTGATGGTGTAGAATATAACAAATGTAAATTTTTTTTCTATATTTACTCGTTCACAACGTGACAATTTCTTCTAAATAAAGAAAAAGATTTTGTCAGTGTATAATAAACATGGAAAAATTAAGACTACAAAATCGTGTTAATCCATTCATGTGCATCACTCAATGAAAATCGTTTAAAATTATCCCGCATAAGATGTTTACATTTTACAGTCCATTACATGTACGCTATTATTACCCGTGAAGTAGTTTATAAACAAATCCGATTCGCGCTTAAAACGTTACAACTCTCCAGATGCCGTTACGTTATCAACAGAGAGCATTATCAACCAGCGAGTGTGACTCATCGTGTCGGGCTTGGGCATGGATGTTGTGTTGTTCTTTCACCACCCACATCGTCTTTTGAAAACATCATTGTTAAAGGTGCGTAAAACCTTCTCACCAATTTTTCTACATCGCAATGCAAAGCAATAATTTTTAATTGTTCTTTTTAATGCCCGGGACAATTTGTTTTGCAACCCTGAATTCATTGTACATACCAGAACAGAATAATTTTCCGTTTATGTGTTGTGCCCGTTTCACGACACAATTTATTACTAAATAAGCAAAGGCATGTATCGTATCACACAAGCGGGTCACCCACGGCAACGGGCCTGCTAAAGCCAAGTATCCTTGTTACCCCCACACCCACAGTCGCAACACACGCCACTAATGGCAGATCAAACAGGGCACTCAAGGTACTACACTACTTCCAGGGATACTCTCATATAGACGAAAGACAGTGATTTAATGACCATTAAACGGTACACGGCAAAAGATTGACACACGAATGCATGGCAAGCAAGTGGAGTTTACAGTTGCAATTAACAAACAAATATTCAGAATTATCATTTAAGAAACTAAATGACGTCGCGGAGTTCCGCTCCCCTCGCGGCCGACATGGCACCAAACGAGCAAAGCAAACGGAGACTAAACGCTGAGAGAAGCAGACAATAATTAAACTAAGACAAGGAGTTGAAGAGAAAGCTTTCCAGTTTACTAAAAAGACGTGGCTCTGGTGCCATGACGGCCTCGAGGCGAGCGGACATACGCATCGAACGAAAGCGTAGAGACGAATGGCCCAGTTCATGCAACTCTCCACCCGGCAGACGGCCGGGAGGAGGGGAAAGGAGGGGAGGAGGCACGAAGGCGGCCGACCACGGCCGAGCGTAGCCGAAACACATTCTTGACTTCGGGAGCGGAGAGGGAGGGGAAAACGTCTCGAGTTCATTAGGACAACACACGGCGGCTCACAGATTCGAATTCACCAATCTTCTGAGAGAAGGCAGAGTCAATGTTTATGCATTCACAGCTTGTTATGAATGAGGACTGGGCGGAAAGGCCAGTACAGTGTCATTGTAACCCGTAGTTACCGTCATTTCACAAGCACCACACTGAAATGTTTGTTTACGACACACGTGCGTGCCTGGCTCGCAGGACGAAGAGGGAGGAAAGATAAAGAAGAGAGAGGTCGGCCTGCTGCGTTGCATCTTTACTTGCGCGTCGCGCGCCTCGCTAGCAACATTTTATCACACGTAACTTGCCAGATATTTACTGTGGGATTATTAAATGCTAAGTAGCGATGGACGACTACGTTATAAAGTTTAATACTGTTCTAAAATATAATGTGATGAATTTAAATCCAGCAGAAACGTTATTTAATGTCTTTTAACAAAGAAATAATTAATTAAAAATTATTAAAATTTTTAAAAAATTCTGTCTGAGTTATCTGAAGTCCGGGACATCGAGGTCCGAGTTATCGAGGGTTCACTGTAGTTTGAGGGGTTTCACTCAGATGGTAGCTACACTGCGGGTTTATTTAGATGTTATTTACGGCTAAGTAACTTTAAGACAGTTGTGGTTAAACTGGCATTTAGTATACTACAATGTCAGGTACTCTTGAATACAAAATATGTTACAATGTGTTCTATTTATTTAGTAGGGGACCACAATGTTACTGATCATTAAATTATTATATTAAGTTGAGAGTTGCTGCCACATAACTAGATCTGACGACCTTACCGAAGCTGGATTGATGATGAGACGGCATCGACGGACGAGCACGCACCCACCGGGGCTTGACCCTGAGTCCCCGGTGGATAACTGCACTGCTGTTGAGTGCTGGTGAATGACAGACCGACGACAGACCACAGACAGACCTCGTTTACATGGTAACTGTGCCTTATATCGGAATGCTGGTCCTCAATATTGTGCAACTATGGGTGAGGGGGGGTGAGGTGAGTTGCTGTCTTCCATGGTTTCTCAACGCTGGCCTAGTTGCAGCCCGAAACTCTTGCTCTCCGGCTTGCCAGGCAATATTGCAACATTACCCCCATTCCTACGAAGAAGATCCATCCTCGGATCTTTAGGCCGGTCCGAGATTGATTTGAAAGTTGGACTCAAATCTGGAATTATTTTCTGGCAGTAGGAATATGAAGAAGGTAGTCAAACTCTTCATTGTGGATAAGAGTTACTTATACGGACTAACTAGACGGATAACTAATGTGAAGGAACTGCCTACTTGAAGTTGACAGTCTGTGTACAAGCATCAGCTGTACTGTGCTGAACTAAGGTTTTCCGGTGTGTCCTTGAACATGTACAAGGCATGCATTATTCTTCCACATGACTGCGGCAGACACGAGTGCGGTAACGCGAATAGAGCCGACTGTACTAAATGTTTTGTATGTGTGTGGCAACTAGATTGGGAAGCTAAATGTTCTTTTCAGTAAACTGTCCATTAGAAAGTATAGTCTTATTTTACATATAAGTTATAAAAAGGCAAAGTATTACATTTTACATTATTAATTGGAAAATAATAATTGAAAACAATATCGCTCCCCTCATACAAATGCAGTATTGTGTGTACAATAAGTTTGCTGAAAGAGAATATAATATTACAAAACCAGAAATTACAAGATTGCATACTGTTATATACTATTAACTACTACCTTTTAACATTTTTTTTCTGTGTACAGTTTCAGTCTTATCTGTTTTTTTTATAAACTACTAAAATTTTGATGGCCAGGGCATGGGATTTGGATACTGGAATAAGATTGTAAGTTGAAATTTAGGAGTACATGTAAAAATTATCATTTTCTGAAACAAATCTGAATAAATAAAAGAAAGAATTGCAGCTGCATACTAACCCCTAAATTGCAACTCTCTTGGTATTGGAATACAGGAATACTTATGCAATTTGAATTCAACTACGCATACCTAAGATCTAATGCTTATATTAATTTTTTTTATAATAGGACTTTTTTCTGTAGAAAAAATAAAATTTAGATAAATACAGTTTTTTTGCATTAATTTCATATTAACATTTCTATGACCTGTTTTTTTTTTTTTTTTTTCAATAATTTTATAATATTGTGGATAACTGATTTTCTTTTCATTTCATAATCAGGTTTTTATACAGCCTTATTCTACTCACAAAACTCAATCACTTATAATTTACTAGAATTTGTATTATACTGCGTAATTTGATAGTACATAAACATAAAATAGTAATTTTTGATGAAATCACACTGAAGGTTCGTTCATTCTTTTGCAAATGTATTTTGTTTTTGTGAAAGGTACTAAGAAAATATTTTGCTAGTGACGATAACCTTACTATATGGGGATTTAATTTATTAGCTCCTTAGTACTTTTATGAAATTCAACCTTATTTTCTTACAAGTGAACTGTAATGAGAAAAGATTAACCTAGTGATAATTATCTTACTATATAGATATTACTCGACCACGACAAGTGTGCAGCGGAAGAGGGGAAGGGCACAACGCTAGTAGTACGCTTCAGGCAGGAGTGGCAGAGGGATGACCTTGCGAGGTAGGGAGTTGTAAAACTAGCCAGCGTACAGGGGTGTTCACAATTGTGTGCAACAGTGTCAACAGCTAAGGTCTTGAGGGGCGGGCCAGTAATGCTGCGGTCTTGACAGCTGATGGAGGGTGAATGATGCGTGTACTACAACCGAGCGAGGAGGTGTAATGACAAGGCATTGGACTCCCATTTGGGAGGACCCGGGTTTGATCCCTGGCTTCGGCCATCCAAATCGCAGTTTTCCATGGTTTCCCGAGATTGCTCCAGATAAATGCTGGGATGGTTCCTAAACAAAGGCAATGGCCGCATCCTTTCCTTGCTTCTATGTAATCATCTCTAATATCCTCAGTGTCAACGAGACGTAGAGCTCACTTACGTTACCCTTAATACTAATAAGATGTGACATCAAAGAGGCTGTTAAAAAGAAAGGAACAATATCTAATCTAATTAAGTTGCAAAAAATATGGCGGGTTTCAAATTTAAACTTAGGCTACGCAATATAATTTTTTAAAACTTAATAAACATTCCTTATGGCTTGGCATCACTCGCTATAATGATTATTTTATTTTTAATTATTTGTTAACTCCAGGGAAAGAAAGTAAGCGACATACTATTATAGCGTGAATACCTTGGGCTGTAGTTCTTGCATAGAAATTAAACTGGTGACACATAACTAAGCCGCAATTAGTCAAGCAATTTATTTATTTTCATAATTTGCTGGACTGATAGCGGCCATATTCAACGTTAATACTTAATTTACAATGTATGTACGTTAGTGAAAGGTAAATGTAATTCACGGTGTAATAGTACAATGTAAAATTTGCTTTTCTGAATTAAAGAAAAATCAAATAATCACTATGGTGAGTTAAACCGACTGAGTCTTAAGGTTAAAAAAACAATTAAAGTCAACATGTCTTTGTAAAAAAATGGTTAGAACTTGAATAATATTTATTTTTCATACAATTTTACTTTCATTGCTGCTTTACAGCACCAACCAAAATTAGCAGAAATTAAATTACGATCGCATGTGAACTAAAGGGTTTTTTAAAAAGAAACTCTGCCATGTCATTCCAGTGATTTCCAGAAATAAATTGAGGAAATGGAACTTTGTGCAGGGACAACTTTTATAACTGTAATCTACATTTCGTTACAGCACAATTCACCAATTATGCATAAAAATATGGGAAAGAAAATAGTCTATAGATGGAGAAAAATGCTCACACACACATAACTTATACATACAAATAGTTATACATTTTTAATGCACTCACCTACTGTGTTGGTGATGCATGATTGCTGCGGCGTAGTAATAATGACAAAGTTTTAGGAATTTTTTAATATGGCGCCACTAACTACACCATAATTAGTTAAGTCCTTTTTTTTCCCCATTTTCGGTGCAGAACTAATATTTCATGTTATTTCTCATATTTTATTTCAAAATGTACTAATGCTATTCTCGCTTCTTCCATATCTGCTGCATACTTCTGTAACAGACATGTTACCTTGTAATAAATGTAGACTTTTTATTTTGTCACTCAATCTAAGAACTTTGTGATCTGCTTTTGGTTTAGAAGGATTGCTAGAGTCTTTCTTATTAGGAGGCATTACGCTGCAGGCCATGGAATCTGGTATAATTGCACACAGTACATGGCTACATGTGTACGCTAAGGCAGAGTCCTACTTGTTCGCTGTTGAGGCGGATGGGCGGCAAGTGGGTAAACAAGACAATGTAATTAAATACACGTGTTCTATGTGGAAACATTTTTGGGCAGGTGACAGTAAGCACACATACACGTTCTATAGACCCTCAAAATAGTCCCCTGCTACATTAACACACTGCTAGTGATGTAGGAGGCACTGAGTATCATCAGCACAACCATATTTCTCCCCATGTGGGAATCTGGTCATGTACTGCTGTACAGCATTTTCGATGTCGTAACGTATCACAAACTGCCTGCCACTTAATGGTTCCTTTACCGTGCATATGAGGTATAAATCAAATGGTGAATGTGGTGGGTGCTCTAGTTCTTCCTATTCCCAGCACTGCAGTAACTGCAGTAACCGCTTTATGTGGTCTTGTGTTGTCGTGGAGAATGATTGCACTGTCCACCAAATCAGGACATTTTTTCCTGAATGCCACGTCGTATCTACCTCAGCAGGAAGTGCCTGTAGTACTCTGCTGTCACTGTGCATTCATGCAGAACAAAGTGGCACACAATGACGCCCCTAACATAATATGCAACAATAACCAACAGTTTTACAGGGAAGGATTCTGACAGAACGTCTGCCTCCTGGGGGATTCAGCATGTCGCCACTCGGCAGACTGATGTTTGAGTTCCGGTTCGTATTCCCTGGCCCTAGAATTCATTGATTGTGATTATTCATGAAAGGAAGTGGTCTCTGTCCTGTTGCCATCATGCTAGGTTGTCGGAGTATGTTGCGTATTGCATCCGTCTTTGAATCTCCATCAGTGCATGAGGTACCCACTTGATGCAATTTTGCACAGATGCAGATCATGCTGCAAAATCCTGTGTATGATGCATTTTTTGATGCCACTTACACTCTCTATCTCCTTTAGCATCCATTGTCTGTCATCCTCCAGCAGGTGCTCGATTACTGCATGTGCCACACTCACAGGTCATCCTGTACGTTGCTGATCACTGGTTCATACACGTCCTCGCTTAAACGCTGCCATCCACCTCACGACTGTCCTGTATAGCAGAGCGTTATTCCCTATGGCTTCTACCAATTCCCTGTGAGTTTCTCTGGTGGTTTTGCCACGGAAAACGGCTATTTTTAGCGCTGTCCAACAGGATTACATCCTTCTGGCACGCTGGTCGTCGGAAAACTGAGTTCACTTTGCTCACTGTGCTTGTACAGGCTAACCTTGCACCATCTGATATTTTAAAGACACACTAGGACTGCCAGTCTTCCCCACGACACTTCACATTTTGTGCTTTGCTAACAGTTCGTCACATGGACAGATAGTTGCCATGACTTATGCTCTAACCCTCGTACACATAATTACACTGGAGATAAACATGTACCTTATCATCACCAGTGCAAATTTTTTATAAATAAAAGTGACACTGAATCAGTTTTTGTTTTTGTTCTTGTTTGTCACTGAATGGATATCCTAAACTGAACTAACAGTGCCATTTGCTTGACGTGCCTCAATATTACCAGTAAAAAATAATGTACTTAGCACATTATAATTAGAGTATTATTCTAATAAAGTATAAAGTATTATGCCACAAACCTTACTTCATGATGTCCAACTAAAATTCCATTCTCAGGTTAAACATTCAATGTAGCTAACAGTTGTATAATTATATTAGTAATTAGTAGGTAGGAAAAGGTATTTAAATAATTCTTCCTGGCAGTTTTTTTTTTAATTTTCCTCCCTTACCTTGAATATGTAATTATTTATTTGGGTAATTATCTCAATATGTGTGGGCAATTATTACTGACTAGAAAGTGCCTAACTTAAAGTTATCAATGTTTATTAACACATGACTAATGCCGGCATCACAATGCTGTGACAGAAGCTACAAGGAGGGCATGATGCGACATTAAAAATTCTCACTATTGCTAGCACAGTTTGGCTACAGCGTGTAAAATACTAAAAAATTATTACTTGTAATTAGTTCATTACCGCTGCATACTAACCTCTAGTACGATAGCCACAGATGTATATAGCAGTTCAGATTTTTTAATTTTTTTGTGATATATTTTTTTTGGTAAATACTTTTAGGCATTTCGAAATGTGGAATTAAATGCACAGTTACATGTTTGCTTACACAGGTCATGATTTGCTTACATTAACCATTAGAAATCTCTCTTTTTTAAATAAATAATTAAAATTTACTACCAACCCATTAGTTTCACCAACATTTAGGTGCAAAATACAATTTAGACTTGAATAAAATTGAATGTAATTTTAATTTAAAATCTGTGTCGTTTGTGTAAATTTTGGCATGCTAACGTCATATAAACCTATGTGCTGATAGCGGACATCTTTAATTTTTGTGTTGCTTTGATAACACCATTGTGATTCTGGCATAATCGACAGACATCATACTGAGAGACTATAAACCCTAAAATCTCGTCCAGTATAACTTTCTCTTTTTGGAAAACATGTTCAAGGCCAACATTTGCAACAGTGTGATTAAAGTCAGGAGTAGCAGGTTTGTAGATTGCATTCACAGAGATGGCGTTGTTGTAAAACTTGACCAGCTAACCCTAATATGTGTTACTGTTTTATTGATAAGGAAAATTAGTTTTCATATCTTCGCACCATATATTTATAATTTACATCCTTCAAAATATTCAAAATAAATTTTAGAGTTTTTCTGACAAGACATTTACTTTTTTTTCTTACAGATCAGCTACCATTTTGTTGCACTAGTTGATAGCATAGATGTAATAAATCATGAGAACTGGTTTAATGAAGACACTACCAGCTTTAGTTTCATTAACCTTGTGAAGGGCAAACATGTGCATACTACACTGCTGTGCAATGTAAATAATGTAGCTTTATTTGCCAACACTACGTATTTCATCCCTCACATCCCAGAAGTCTGAAAGATTAATTTAAATGGGTAAGTTAATGAATATGAGATCTCAAAGAGTGTAGACAGCAAGCAGAAAAATGAAGACTGAAATATCCGCAAATTGCATTTTCATTTTCTATAAACAAACAAATCTGAGGTACTTGAAATTCAGTTCACAGCAGTAGCATTCCATAGACCACCAGAATGTGCGTAAATTATGTAAAATGGCAACTCTTATTTCAGTAACTGTGATAAAATGTGCTTTAGCACTCACGAGACTAGGTTGAGTCAGGGATACAAATTGTGGACATGAGATTCTTGCTTACTGAATTTTAATAATTATTCATAATACACAAAACTAGATAAGAAGAAGAAAGGGATAAAATCTTAAGTGTAAAACATCCATAAATAATTATATAAAATAATTCCAACAAGGAATTAGATATAACATTAAGAAATACAACCAGGAGGGAAAACCAAAGTAAATAATCAGAACAACTGAAAAGACTGTGGCTAACACAATAAGGACAGCACACACAATTGCTGGAAATATCAGGTGGTGTAAGCCAGACTCTTTCACATAGCCAGTAAACAGCAGTCATGCCTCCTCCTGATTGGCCACATACCTTAGTAGCTTTTATGCATGTGTGATGGTAGATTCACATATAATTTAGATTATTTTAGTTATGGTGTCAAGAAAGGGTTTCCACGAGTTTTAAGTTAAAATTTTGTAATTTCTGACAATATGTGCTTATTATTTCATTTTTCTTTACATCAGGTGTATTTTTAGAGTGGGATAAATGGCATTTTTACACATAATAGGGAAGGTGAATAGATAAGTATATAATATTTACTTGATGCTTCCAAATAACTTCGGGGCCAAATGCAGCCAGGCAAAGTAATAGTTCCGTGAACAATTTTGAAATTGCTATATTTTCAAATGCTGCCTTAAACATCAAAAACACGTCTTATTGGCTAACACATTTATGATGTAAGAGTACATGTTATGGTTATCTGCCGCCTATGTTGCATTATTGTGTGTACATGAATTTTACACAGACATAAAATAACTGAATGTTTAGTGAACTCAGTTACGTGAAAGCTAGCTCAGGAAGTTTGCCCATTGTTAATGCAAGAATGGTTACAGATTTTTAGTAATTAATGATGATTTCACTGTTATTGATTTTAGAGGAGTGATGAAAGCAAGTAAACCCTCACACATTATGACATTTTAGTGAAAGGCTCGAGTTTACATCAATTTATTTCAAATTCCAGAGTGATGATAACTTAATACGAATTCATTTTAATGTTTCAGATCCAGTCTAGAATGATAAATTTAAGTTTAAAAAGTCGGTTGAATGAAGTTCGCATGCGTCAAACTAGTGAACCTACCGAGCTAATAGCTTGAATTTGCTTAACCAAACCTGGCTCTTACGGAATGGTGAGTGAGCATCCTGGTTGTGCGAGTCGGGAAAATACTATAGCAGATATGCTTTTTCATTAAAAATAATTTTTTCTCCCAATAATTGTTACGTTTCTTTTGAATGGCAGTGATGTCTACTGCCTAGAGTGCTGCCTGGCAGTGATGTCTACTGCCTAGAGTGCTGCCATCTCTGGGTGTGTTTCGCCTACCCCTCAATTTTGCATAAAACACAGAAATAATCATTACATATACAAACTGTGTGTTTTTTTTTTCTTCACAAATAACAGACTGTTAGGTCTCTTCTTGTAGTTTAAACTGCGCAGTTCCCCTTGATTTGTCAGATGTCACTATAGTAAATTGCATTGTATTGCTAGACAAAGGAATTACTATACACATTTTGACTCTTCGAAGTTCCAGCCATGCCCATTTTTACTGCGTAAACTACTTGATTTAACTCAATTTTATAACCTTAACGTATGTTGTTGTGTTACATACAATAAAATGTACTGCACTGTGACACCACTGGGGCATCAACATGGTGGTTCACGTTTTTACCAAGTTAAGGTGGGGGGTTCCCTGCAAAAATCAGTTTTAATAATTTTTATATTTGCACAAGACTTTGCTTTATAAGCATACGTTGTGAATATTTTTTACAGTAGTGCATTTTATGGCTTTCATATTTTTTTGGTATTGGCAGGTCAAAGCCAAAATTTTAATAAAACAGTTTTATACAAAAAACTAAAGCCTACATACAGAACTGAAATAATTTTCACTGAAGAACAGTGTCGCGGACTACATCTAGCAAGGTTCTTACGGTCCTGGAAAGTCCTGGAACTTTGACCATGTCCTCAAAAGGCCTTGAAAAGTCCTTAATTTAATCCAGTACTTGAAAAGTCCTTGAATATTTTGGTTTACTTACTTAATATTCTGTCTATTTTCCTAAAAACCTTTCTCAGAATTATGAAACCATATTGTCTATGCATTATTTCTATAATATAATTTACTTGATGGTAACAGACTTTTGCAGTGTCTGTGAAATTGATACACTTACTTTATGGCATATCACAGCACGTTAGGTTACGCCTAGTGTCTTTTTATATGATCACACCAAGTAGTAATCTGCATCTGCTAGAGTTTAATGGCAAAGTTTTTTCCAACAGAAGACGTGCAAGAAAGGTAACTATAAAGTTTTTAAAAGGAAAAGTGGCCCATAAGAAATGCAGCATTTACGAGAGTATTAAATAATAAATTACGTGTCGGGTGTGAGAGAAGCTAGCGTGTAGTGGATGGGGCAAAAGCTGAATATCTCCCACATTTTTCAAGTTGAAGTTGCCCGACCACTTCTGAAGCGGTGTTATGTACCATTGATCTTACACTGTACGTTGCGCAATTGGTGACCGACGATATTTCACTTTGCTTACTTATTTTTTATTTATTCAGTTACAGTATGCAATTTGTGGTGATTTTAAAACCTTGAATTAGGTATAAAATACTTTAATGTGTGCTAATACTTAAGCAGGAGCATGGCATCAGCCATATTTATTTACATTAGAACCGGTAGCAGACCAAATTTTTTTGAAATTAAAATGTCTTTCTTTATAAGTACTTATTTTGTGGTGCAGTGTAATTTATTTTCATGAAACTTTTTAATAAATAATGGAGTTTCATTAAATATGAAGGTGTTAATTTAAAATTAAATAGAAAATTTCTTGTCGTTTACTGTTGGTGAACTTCAGTTCTTAGGTAGGTAACTAATAGAATTGTTGAAAATAAAATCTTAAACATGTGAATAAAAATTTACTGCAGTCCTTGGAAAATTGGTGGACAGTCCTTGAAAGTCCTTGAATTTTAATTGTTATTTGGTGTATGAACCCTGGTCTAGACAGGAATAAAAAACTGCATAGGATATTGTTTGCACTTTTAAAAAATTGCTGAATTTGAAATGTAAAATTGGCAACTTTCTGTATTTCTTTTTAAAAACACATAAAAATTCAATGCAGTGTTTTTATACATGTCTAGTTTTAGCCCGCGACAATTTACTTCAGTGTGAATTATTTTGTTTCTGTAAGTCAGTTGGTTTTCATTTTTTGTATAAAATGGTTTTATGCAAATTTTGGCTTTTACTTGCGTGTACACAAAAACTATAAAAGTTAGAAAATGTTCATTACTCTGAAAAATAGTCAGAATGTATGTATCCGAAACAGACAACATCTCTTACAAATATAAAAATTATTAAAATAATAATTTTGTGTGAATTTCTCCTTAAACAAGACTGAAGTTTTTGTTTATGTTTTTCTTGAGTTATACAGATGTAAATAAATAAAAACGTGTTCATTAAATTAAATGTACTTTGAAAATTAAACTATGATAAAAAATAGGAATATTTCTTATTTTGTGACCACTCTCCCAAAGATTTTCAGCCATTCAGGATTTTTGAATTTTTTTTCTTTCATAACATTATTTTTGTGTTCTTTAACTCATGTGAAAAGAGGTCAGTTACGTCAATATACATGTTTTCAGTCGCACTGGCACTCTATCTAAAACTCAGTTCTGGGTTTGTAGCCTCTTAACTACAGGTTTCCTGTTGATTAGTGGCCATACTGCTAGTGACAGCTATATACCAATGGCTTTGACAAGTTTTAAGCTCTTGTAGATAATTTGTATACCAATGTGAAATAATTCAAGTAGTGCAATAGAAATAATAAAACATCCTGGAAATATCAACAGAGAAGATGGATATAAACTCAGTAAAATCTGGACAATCATTCTTCAGAAATCAGAGAAAAACACAATCGGTGCTGCTAAACCATCATTGGCAAGTACATCAGCCAATCAGGAGAGGTCAGCTGCGATTGGCTGTCAGGACAGCCAATGAGAACATGCCTCACTCCCATTGGCCGCCTCAGCAGCCAATCACAGGCCAGGCCCCTGAAACCCCCTATATATATATATATATATATATATAGCGGCCCTCTCTACTCCTGGCCTTCAGTCTACAGTGAGACCCTGATGATGCCTGCTGAAATGTACGGTGAAACGTCGGTTCCTGCAACCACGAAGACGCGGCTCCAGCCCGGAAGCCAAGCCAGTCAACTCGACAACGGCCACGAAAGCCTGCAGAATTCCAAATAGTTGTCTTGTTTAGTTGTCCAATGTGTTGACCGCAAGTTCAAGTTATTTAATTTTTGTGTTGAAGAAATGTGAGTAACTACGTCAAAGGACAGCAGGTTAAAAATGTTCGTATATGGGTTGTTCTAATGCGAGAGACATTTGTACAAACACATGAATGTTTCATTTCTCAGTGAAGCCTTTTGGTCCTTTTTAGTTCACACACATATAAATATCACTTAGGTGTAAATATTAACAATTGAAACATTACATTGAGTTTATACTAGTGCGCAAATTTTTTCAACCACCACGAGTAAACAATGCGTAAATTCAATGGCATAAATTTCGACCGACAGAAATCTGTAATATAGATAGTTAGACAGTTGTCATAAAAAAATTAATGTAGTGAAATGTAGTGATTTTTTGTGCATTTCGAGATTGTTAAGTTATCAAATTTCTAGTTCGACGGTCCTCTAAAATTTAATGGGTTGAAACTTAATTTCCTGTTTTTTCTTTGATGGGGGGGAGGAGGGCATTCTGTATTAATTTCTCTTCCTGAACATGAAATTCACTAATTAATTTGATAGCTTCTTCCATAACGGTTTGTTGATATTTTATTTAACAGTAAAATTTTGCAACATTATGTAATCAATTCCTTTTCTTTGGTAGTTCTATGTTGGTAACTTTGTTTTCATAAGTAACGGCATGAATATGTTCTGTAAGACAAATATACTACCTCCACAGGCCACCTAGTAATGGAACTTGTGAAATTTACTTGTAAGAAAATTCAGTAACAAATGTAAGTATCTGGGTGTTCTTAGGGTTCTACGAGATTCCTCATTTTAAGTTTTTTTTATCCTACAATATATACCATCTATCAGTTGTAAGGCTGTGGTATTTTCAGTCCTTTTTTTCTTCACTTTGCGAGTTGTGGAAGTGTCTAACTTAACTGAAATACTACACGAGTACATATAACACCAACAAATAGTATGACATTAATTTTCAGGAGAAATTAAGTAGTTAAGTATGATGCTACTCACAGCCATAAATGAACTCTCATGAAAAATTTTAGCCCTTTGAGTTTGAGTGTCAGTTTTCATAAATTATTATAAAAAAGTTATAAATGACTGATGCTTGTGTGCTTTTCATATGAACAAAAATTTAATATACGAATAAACTTGATGCTTCGCATTTAACGAAAGTATTAGGAATTTCGTGAGTGGTCTAAAACACAGTACTGATATTTAGGCAAGTGTCCATCTTCAAACTTGGAATTTTAAGACAGTATGGGAGAAAAATAAAAGGATTTTGAGCTACAAAATAATAGACAGTAAAATATATTTCTAAAATAAAATAAAATGTAAGTTCATAAAATTAATTAAAACATACATTAATTAATTTTACTGTAAATTACTAAATCTGGTTTCATTAACTCAGTTGCTTCGTTATCACAAATATTTCGATAGTTTCTTACACAAGGTATGATTAACATGTCTTGCTACAGTGCAATTTTACATGAGCACATACACGAACCACATAACAATGAGTTGTTTGCACCAAATAAAGCTGTGAATTTACAGTTTATTAGAGTGTGTGCCTAAATTTAAAATCAAAATATTCATTCGTTACGTGTGGTGCAGTTTCTGTGTAAAAAGTAATGTTGCCTACGTATAACGTACACTCTGTTGAAACTGTATACAGAAATATGTAAAAATTTATGTACAAATTGTTAATAAAGCTTAATTGAACTCAGTATAAACATACAGTTTATTTAATCTGTTGATGTTTGGGGTTTTGGTTTATTTACAGTAAAACATTTATCCCAGGAACATTACTTGTATAGCATTCCACTAACTCATCATTCATTAACAACTTGATCTCTAAATTTTCGTGCATAGAAGTTTATTAACTTTATTTACTGATTTTCAGCAATTTAAAAATCTATGAAATATAAATACAAAATTGTAAAAATAATTACAAATAAAACAGAAAGAGTTGTGCACAAGTACTCACAGGATGGTACTTGCAGATAGAAACACACACACATAGGACAAACACATTTCTCCGCGGACGCGCGGTCACAACGTTTTGCAGACTACATCTGCTTCATCAGGTGAGTGGAGGCACACTGAAGTCTATTGTCCAGCGGTGGTTGGTAATCAGTACACCTAGCGGCCAGAGGGCAAACTAAGGTGCGGCGGGAAGTTTGAAATAAGGGTTTGTTATCTGAGGTTAAGGCCAGGTGGCTGTCTGGATTTTGTAATGTATTGATGTGCCAGTTCCCAGCGTCTTAATTCTGCTTTGTTTTTGTTATTCAATTGTGGTAGAGCCCTCACCACTCTGGTTGTATAACAGGAATCAAAGTTGGAGTTATGAAGTGCTGCATGTGCAGCAA
>PNEQ01120031.1:0-33192 GCA_003012365.1 Medauroidea extradentata | reverse complement strand
GGAATTTGGCCGGTAGATCGTAATGTTTTTAATGATTCAGACTTTTCAGCAGCGGCAAATCTAGAAGAACACGAATGCCACTCCAATGAAAATGAGAAAGATTCGCCTTCTGGTAAGCCGACAGAAAGCATCAGCGATCAAACCGGTAATGAAATAGGCCTGATTAGGCCTAATGATACTCAGCAGGAGATGTTATCGATGTTGAATGTTCCAATTGAAGCTATTTCTCCTATTCCAACATGCTCCACACTTTTGTCCAAACCAGCAAGGCGGGGAGCTCAACGTGCTGTTGTATTGACAAGCAGTCCATACAAACGTGATCTGATAGGTGCAAAAGATAGAAGAAGGAAGACTACCAGTCCTAAATCTACAAAAGGGAAGGGACGTTCTGGATGCACAAACAAGCGTTTAAGAACAACTCCAGACGACAATGCACCTACTACTTCGCACACATCCGATGTAACCATTGAAGTTGTGCAAGACGATTGGTTTTGTTCAGTATGCGAGGAAAGTGTCATAGAAAATATGGTGCAATGTTTACAGTGTCGCACCTGGGTACATGAAACCTGCGCAGGGGTTAAATCAGGCCTGAAACGTTTTCTGTGTGTTGAACGTAAATAATCTATGTACTTGTATACTCATACAATAGTAACATAACCGTTTCCAAGTAAGATATTTAGTATGATAATGTGTTTGTTTGTAGCGGTACGAATTACGATGCTTGAGGTACGATTTTGGATACTGGTTTCCTATATCGTACCGATTGCAGTCTTTCACTAGATATTTGTTTTTGACTCGCTATTTCAGCAAATAAGACATTTCAATGCACATGTTACTGGATATATATGTACTGTTTTGCACTAATACAACATTGGAGCTGTTAATTACAAATTTACCAAAATAAATAGAGAAATGTAAAAACTGGTACGACTTAGGCAACTCTCCCCTATATTTGATGTTTTAGTCTATGTTACAAATCACTCTGACAAATTTGTTTTAAATACGGAAATTCATGAACATAATACTAGATCAAAGAATAACATTCATGCACTTCATCACTTTCTGTTTTTCAAAAAGGGGTACAATTTACAGCTGCAAAATTATATAATAACTTGCCCAACGAACTTAAACATACATGTTTTCAGAATAGTAAAGTTTTTAAAAGAAAATTGAAGGAATTTTTAAATACACACTCATTCTATACCATTAATGAATATTTGGATTACAAAAGCTATGAATAATTTATTGTTATTGTCGTTTTTTACGTATAATTTACTGTTATAGTCGTTTTATATGAATAATTTGCTGTTATTGTCATTTTTTTTAATGTTCTTTAACTGTGTGAATGATTTCGCAACGTGGTAATCATGTCTGTTCATTAATGTTTTAGTGTTAATTGTATTATAATGTAACATGTTTTTCAGTGTATGTATGAAATTTTGACACGCTCCATATCCCAGAACTGGGGTCAAATGGAGTGCAAAAAAAATCAATTTACTTCCAAATGATGCAACATCTTTTACTTAAGTTATTTAACTTGATAGGCCTAAGTACTATTACAACTCATACCACGCCATGAATTTATAGCAAAATCAAAATAAAATACAAAAAATAAAAACTCTCGCGCACGTTCAGGTCTCCGGCTAATACATTAAAATTCTCATCTATTTCATATTCAATGTCGTCAATGAAAGCTACATTAGCATGCTAAACTTCAAAATCTTCCTCTTCAGACGACTCATTTCCATTAAGAACGATTCCTAGCATTTCACCGAGACCAACTCCCCTTCTCAACATTTTAGATTCTTCTAAATAGGTTAAGAGTAACAAACCCGGCTGTTTTAATTTTCCGGGCAATTTTCAACACAAACAACATGGTTTTCTGCTACTGCCCTGGTGGAAGTTAACACCAATAATACACCAGAAAACCACCACTTAAAACCTCAAAAAACCAGCAATATACACAAAAAACAACAGAAAACACTAAAATAGAGCGTTTTGTTTCAAAATAACGCCAATTTTGGTGTTTTGCCATAGCGTGAATTTAGTGAACTACACCAACCTCCAGAATTTTGTTTAAAAAAATACACCAATTTTGGTGTTTTCTCATGGTGTAAATTTAGTGTAACACACCGAATACCCACCATCAAATCACTACAACTACGCCAACTTTACACTAACTAAATACACTATCCTTCGGTGTTTTGCTTCAAAAACACGCCAATATTGGCGTTTTTTTTAATGGTGTGAATTTCGTGTAACACTAACTACCCATCATTAAAAATACTACAATTACACCAACTTTACACTAACTAAATACACCAACGTTTGGTGTTTTGTTTCAAAAACACTCTAATCTTGGTGTTTTCTAATGGTGTGAATGTAGTGTAACACACCTAATACCTACCATCAAATACACTACAATTATGTCAACTTTACACTAACTAAATACACCATCCTTCGATGTTTTGTTTCAAAAACACACAAATTTTGGTGTTTTTCCATGGCGTGAATTTAATGTAAAACACCAAATACCCACCATCCAAAAACACTACAATTACGCCAACTTTACACTTACTAAATACACCATCCTTTGGTGTTTTGTTTCAAAAACACACAAATATTGGCGTTTTTTTTAATGGTGTGAATTTAGTGTAACACACCAACTACCCATCGTTAAAAATACTACAATTACACCAACTTTACACTAACTAAATACACCAACGTTCGGTGTTTTGTTTCAAAAACATGCCTATATTTGTGTTTTTAATGGCGTGAATTTAGTGTAAACACACCAAATACATACCATCAAAAACACTACAATTACTCCAACTTTACACTAACCAAATACACCAATCTATTAAACATGTAATTATCATTCTCCAGTTTGAAGTTGGTAATTAAAATTATATTCTGTCATAGTTGTGGGTAAATGAAGTGCGTCTCCCAGAAGACTGATTAAGTTAAATAATGTGGAATTTTATTTCAAGAGTCTTTAATTGCTAATAAGAATGCCAGTTAATGTTAGAAACGAATAATTCCAATTCTATTTAGGGTAAAAATTATTTAAGATTCAAATTAAACAGCTTTTATCCAAGAATCACTTACTAAAATGCCCTTTAATTTCTTACAATATTTTTCTACTTAGAGTTTGTATCATACCACCACACTGCTAAAGATAGCAGAGGCATACCCATATTAACCACAGATGAAAAACAAGTGAAACTTTTATGTTGCAGAAATTAAGTGTTCACATACCAAATATACTAATAAAGTAAAACATCATGAGATATTGAAAAAAAAAAACATTATTAAGTTCTTTGTTTTAACACATTATTTATCACGGTACTATAAAATTCATCCATGAAAAAACATATTTCAGTTCCTTTACTTAAAAATAGCATTTACAATATGTACAATATTTATAAAGTAAAGTAGTATATTCAGAACCATCATTTATTTCTAAGTTGAAACTGCATCAATTAATAGAACTGTGGAACTGTGGTAAAACGTTTTGACTCTTTAATAAGTCTTGAGTCGCTAACAACACATGACAATAAATCAAACATACATTCTACTCAAAAATATATTAAGTAATGGAGGGGATCGACGCAGCGGATAATCCAATACACTATTTAACAGATTAATAAAAAGTTTATAAAATTTTTTAAAATAGCTGTCTGATAATAGAATGTGTCTGATGGCATTACTATGCCGCGATTTCAGCACAATGTTGAAAAAAATTTAAATGACTGCCTGGTTAATCTACAAATTGAATAATCCACTCACAATCAGAATAATTATAATGACAAAAAAAATACTATCATCAACTTTCATACACTACTAAACAACAAAAAGAGTACAAAAAATGTACATGTTCAGGGAGCTTTTAGAACAAAACTTTTAAGCAGGGAATATTCAGCCTCCCAAAGAAATACTAAAATTAGTACATAAATTTGTGTACATTAATGTTAATTTTATTTCATAAAATTTTTCCAGAAAATTGAAATCAATGAACTTTTTAATTGCCCACAATAGAATCACAACCCACTATTCACAAATTTTTATGAACTCTAGAAGACTCACATCAATCAGAAATATAGTAATTATATCTTATTAAGAAAGATAGTGGAGCACTCTTAACACAAACTATTAAAACAACGAAATAAACTTTGAATGAAAAATAACTCCTCCTATACTCCGTTCACTCGTACCTGACTTTTAATATAGGTAAACAAAGCATCTTGTAAACAAATATTATCATTGCCTGCCAACGGCCGCACACAGTAGTCATACGCAAGAAATAGATCCTGGTTTACTGCCGTATACGAATAAATTTACCGGCCGTTAATTACCAAAGATGTGTTATGTAACATTATGTCATATTATCCATTTTTTTTCTAAATACAGATCATGTGCGTAGTATTAAACTCCAATAATGTTAGCAGACGAATTGCAAGTGCAGTTGACGGATATTACATTATGCAATGTCAGCTTTTGTTATGTACTGGTAACATCATGTTGTTATACTTCATGATGTTTTCCGTAGCACCGCCTGTACTCAGACGTGACAGTTGAAAATCGTGCTTCAGCGCGCGAGATGTATTCGGCGTATCAGTTGCTGAGGCTGTGCAATGATATGGCTGTTTTTGTTTTTCTCAGAAGTCAGGTAAGAGTGATCAGAGAATAATTTTTTAAAAGGGCAACAAGAAAGTATAAAGAACTGGTAAAGATAAAACACACAAAAATATAGAAAACACCCAAAAGGAGCAGAGAATGTTTTTTATAAATTTTTACAAAAAGAAATAATAGCTGAACCAATCTTTAAAAATATTTGGCGGAAAACAAAGCAACCACACTGAACAAAACCTAAAACAAAAAGCAACAGAACAAAAGCTTAAAAGAGATAAGATGCTACCAATTGAAGGATTCCAGGTATGAAAGGGGGTAAAAAAGGTAAGGATGTTAAAAACATACAACTAAAAATCTGAAGCATCTCTGCAATGGGTTTCGCTGCCATCATCTGGTATTTCTATCGAAACAATTTCAGCCTCTCTCTCGCTGTTGCTCTCTTCCATTTCCGTTTCTGGAATTATAACCGGTGGACCATTTCTCTTCTTCTGTGTTGGTGAATCTTGGCTTTCATGGAAATGGCGACTTTTTCTTCTAGTTAATTCTTTAATTTTGCTGCCAATCAATGTTTTTATATTGGTCAACGTCAGTTCCTCACTGCTACCCCGTTTGTATGAGTTGCAATTCTGTAGCTTGGTAAGTGTTCCTATAAATTAAAGAACAACACATTAATTCTCACAAGAACACACAATGGGAAATTGTTTTAATTACTATGTAAATGCTATAAATATTTTTTCTTGTTGCCAATACATCAGCACATTTATGTCACAAAATGATCTTACAATAACATTTCAACATTTAGAGTACAATGTTTTTGTATAATTTGTGTGTGCTATCACAAAAAGATTGGTGCGTACGAACAGTACATTTTTAAAACTTTTGGCATTAAATTTTTTCGCTGACCTTTATAAAATTGATACATCTCATGACGTCATAAAGGATACATATGCACACATTCTTGCGCAAGATTTCAAAGACATTAAATGTTTTGGAGTTAGAAAGGAAACTAAAGAAAAATTATCTCTTTCCTTAATTTCCATTTCAGCTCCCAAGCTAAAGATTCAGTACAACAACACAATAAGGTGTACAAAAGTATCATGTATGTTATATGGTGTACTATCAGTCGTTTAATGTTCTGTGGGTATTACCGCACAGAACCACTACTGCATTCTGCTGTCGTATATTCATTTCCAGGACAGGGATGCTTATGTACAGGTAAGAGCACAGGGGTTTATAACAAAACAGTAGAGAAAGTTCATGCCAGTAACAATTAAATTCAACTAACTGAGCAAGTCGCAACATTGGAATTCTTTAGCTATGTGGAAGATTTTATAACAATGGCTACAACTTAAACGTACCTCTTGTTGCATCACTTACCTCCATAACATTTTAAGAGTTGACTTTTGTGAGAACATGCAGCAAGCTATGCAGGAAGATGAATATGTCACACATTTGGTGTTCAGAGACGAAGTAATTCACTTGAGTGAAAAACAAAGCATCACAACATTTCAAATATGTTGTTAGAAAATCTCCATTATTCTGAGCAACACGTACAGAATTCACCACAACCTATGTCTTCTGCATAATTTTTCATACTTTAGTGTATGGGTCCTTTTATCCCCACTTGAAAAGCCTGCCTGGTTCTGTACTATCTATCTCAGCATGTTGGAATTTTAGCTATTTCCACAAATGAGAGACGGTTCTGCCAACCTGGTGTTACTTAAGGATGGGGCACTGCCTATTTGGCACACAGAAGTGCTTCGCTACCGCAACAATGAACTCCCACACCACTGGATTGGACACTGGTTGGAATGACTTGACACTGTTCAGATGGCTACCTCGGTCTCCTGACCTTACACCATGTGATTTATTCTTTTGAGGGTACGTGAAAGACACTATTTATGTGCCACAATTGCCAACAACACTGCATGAGCCTTGAAACCGCATTACTACAGTTTTCATGGCCAACAGGGACATCAGCAACACATATGAGGCGGACTATATTACCTATTCAATGTGAATCACGTCATGAGAGGAGCCAAAACTGAACATTTGTAGAAATTTGTGGAATAAAACTAGACTTCCTGATTGCTGTTATGCATGGCTTTACATTTTCTGTCAAATATTTTGTGAATTGCAAATAATTAAAACCAGAGTAATTATTTGCAATAACTCCATACTGTATAGACCACATGTCTTTTTGCTTCCATAATCCACTTAAACTGGAATAGTGTTCAATAATTTAGAATGGTATTACATCTTAGGACCTTGAAAGCTACATTCAATTTTATAATTATACAGTTAAATTGTTTTTAATTAGAAGAAACACTCATTAGTTATATTGAAATGTACAAACATACACATTCACACAATTGTTGCAAACTTACTTCTTTAGACTGTAATTAAAATTAAAGGAATCAAGCCCTTAAAATTTTCATTAGATAATATTCTGAGAGATTGTACACAAGATAAGTTTGAAATTAAAATTTTTTGGCGTAAATTTTTTTACATGGACTTTATCGAAAACTGATACATTGTAGCGGTACATTAACTTGATACTTTTAGGAAGCCCTTCCTCTCCAGATATATCCATGTAACCTTTCGCCTAATGTAAACAAAATGGAAAATGCCATGTGACAACCACATAGCAATGTTTTTAATGGGAATTTGCCAAATAGGCATGCCCCAAGTGCAAAATAATATTAAATTTTATACAGCATTTCAACGATAACACAATATGCCCGTCTTCAGAAAGAATTACAACATTCACTTCGGAGGCTTTACCAAGGTTAGTCTAGAGGAACTATGCTTCTGAGAGACGTTTCTACAACCGAGAAGCCTAGACATTCTCAAGAATCAGATAACCTACGCTACGCACATTCTCTTCTTGTGTTCATCCGTGATATCCTACTATGTCACCTGTAAATACTAATAACTCCTTCCTCCAGCTATGCTAACGCAGATGTGTTAGTTACATTACTTTTTAGGAAAACGCACTGGGATTCGGCACTCCTTGATGCATGTAAATATAAACGTAGGTTATCTTCTTAGCTCTGTATTGCACAATAAAATTACAGTTAAACCTCACTATAATGAGTATGACCTATAACGAGACATTCACTGTTACGAGAATTTCAAAATGTACCAACCAGTCAAATACAAAAAACAAGGTTCAAATATTTATTTACGAGTCAACTTCAACAATATCGTTCGTCATAACGATAGGCCGGTACCGATAACAATCCATACCTCTCGCGCTTATTGTTGCAATCTACTGCATTCGTGGCGCTCCGAAGCGGCCGTTTTATAAAGCTTCGGGCGTGGCCGCAACTCTCTTGCACTCAGCCGGAGATGAGTTGCCTTTCTCCCGCTAGTCTCATCTCAGCCGGCAGCCAGCAAACGACGCGTGCTGCTGATTTCATTGGCTCAGCTATGTGCTGTTCCACGAAAAGTAATCTGCCCCTGACAAAAGCAACCAATGGCAGTACGAGATGATGGCAGTTCCAGTAGTCGGCCGCACCGCTACGCATAGCCTACTGTTGACCTACACTCAGTTCGTACAAGTTACAAAGCAAAAATTTGTGATAATGTTTATAACTTTACCGCCGGTTGGTATGTGAACGAAAATATGTAAGGTGAAATTAAAGCCTACACAACGAACAAAATATCAGCAGTCGTAATGGGAGTTACTCTTTTGGGTTTATTACGTTTAATATTTTAATTTGGTGTGTATTATTGCTAGTAGTTTTGGATACTGAATAATTATGCAAGGTTTTTCTGATTTCTGAACGGCGTCGGAAAATAAATGCAATAATTAAGCTACTTCAACGTGTAGAAAAATAATGTGGGGTAGCTGTTTATATATATATATGTCTTTATAAAATATTCAAAGCAGTTCTTGAAAATTAAAGCATTACGAATAGTCCAAGAGATAAGTTTAGCCACGCATTGTCTAGAAACCAATCCTCTTTTAGGTTAGTCCGACCCAAGAATTTCCGGACTAAAAATTTACCTGGCCCCGATTCACGGGTATTTCAACTACCCGAGAATTACCCGAAAATACGGGTACCCGACGACCTCTAATATTTATTTGAAGTACTAACTTATGTACAGTAGTAAGAAAGGATTGCCAGGATGTACAGTATGGAAAACAGATTATGTACTTTAGGAAATTTTGACTTTTTTTTGCAATAATTTCCTATAGTGAGAATTTTTTGAGCCATTTAGAGGTCTCGTTATAGTGAGGTTTACCTGTATTTTTGTGTTTGGTTTGGTTAAATAGGTTAAGAAAATTATATAAATGTAAAAAAAAATATAAATTATTGTTATAGCATGGCCGGATCCCCGAACAGATTTGAACTCAATCCAGCAAAAATAAAATCATAAATGATTTAAAATTAATAAAGGTACATTGTTTGGTTCTAAAAATGATACATTTTATGTAACAGGTTATGTTTTTTTTTTTTTTTTTTTAATAAAAGTGTTTTTACGGCATTCTAAAATTGTACCTGAACACACTTTTGCACACTACTAAAGTCGGAAATCGAGGAAAAATAGTTTTAAGAGTTTGCGGCTGCATATTATAGTCATAAATAATGCGTTTTGCTTAAAAGAATGTGTTTAATAAGTGGCTAACTGCCATTTTCAGCATTGCCAGATCGAAGTACATCAATTGCCAAATTCAGAAACTCGCGATTTTACTATTGCTGCATCCCAGTACATTTTCAGAATCTACTTAAAAATGATTGACTTACCGTACCGCAACTATACCTGATTATATACAGGATACCTTATTGCAAATTTTTACACCTTTTCTTAATGACTTTGTAAGTTTTGGAAATTAGAGAAAAAAATGTTTCCCTTAATTTTCAATCCCGCTTGAAAACTTAAAAGTCAGTGAAAATCTAACAAAGTAAAAAGGTTTAGTATAAAGTATCCTTTACATCATGAGGTATATGAGTTTTTGATAAAGGCTTTATAAAATAAATTAATGTCAAAAGTTTTAAATACATATTGCTCTTACACACAAGTATGCGAGTGATAAGTCACAGGAAAAGGTTCTGCTATGCTATACACCATTAAAAATTTCAATTTGTAAAATGTGTCAACGTCATGGAAAGAACCTATTTGCTGATAAGTATTGAAAAAGAATAAGGAAAAGAAATTAGCGCATTCGGTGTAACAAAAATATGTGGACACTAAATTTATCATTAAGGGTACAGAAATGATGTTATTTTGTTTCCTATGCCAAACAACGAAATATGATTAAATGCAGCCACACTTTTGCCTGGTAAACTTCTTAGCGCTCACCATTTTTAAACATTTTTTTCGTTCGAGGAGAGAAAGAGCATTATTAACTTTTTTCCCCCCAGAAAAGTCTGTCTTTTAAATTAAATTATTTCATTTTTGAAAACACGTCTGCAGCAAAGACAGTTAAAATAAATGTAAAGCAAAAATATTTATTTTTTTTTGTAAACATGAATATTAATTTTTAATGGGGTCAAAATCTGCATACGTGGTTCACGGTAAAGTGAACACTTTTGAGCGCCTATATATTTTTTTCTTTCTCGACTGAAATGTATTCTTGCACAACTAATTTTTGCTAAATACGTATTTTAATTTTTCTATTCAAGAATGTGTACATTTTGCAACCTAACTAACATTATATGTACGAGGCTGCCACAAAATATATTTTTTGGTGGTTATTCTAATGGAAGTTGTTTTCAAAAGTGTCATTTTACTGTGAACAGACTATATTTCAGCCAGTCCTAACGTACCAACGTACACCAATGTTTGTCATTATTGCTTAGTTCCACTGTATTTACTCATGATAATATAAAAAAAAAAATTAGCACACGAAGCACAGGCATAAAAAACTACTGACAACATCGGTTGTCAATTGAAAAAATAACGAACACAGATAATTCTGCACATGGAATATTGACCCCAAATAAAAAACATTCACATTAAATAACAGAATAGCAACGAGGACAAAAATTTACATTAATGGATGACAAAACAGGCAGAAGAAAACAGTGGTTGATAGATGAGACAAATCATTTAAAACTTACTGAGAATGATTCCAAGCTTTTCATCGTCCAATCTTGGTCGAGCACTTTCACTTATAGAGCGGTTTTTGTATAGCCTACCACTGAGACTATAAGACCCAAGATTCGGCCACAGAGCTTGTGCTAATTTTATGCATCTTTTGCTGTGGGTTCTACTAACTCCGGCCTCTTTCCACTGATGTTCTTGAACAGTCAGCCCACTTGCTAGCTCAACCTAAAATAAATACAAAATTCATTACAGAACTTCAAAATCACAGCATCTTGAATACACATGATGCACATACATAAAATCCAGTTCAGTCTGGCCTGAAGAGAGAGAGAGAGAGTTGTGGATTTCAATTTTTTTCAGCAACACAACCAGGCCAGGTATAATACAGGCACAGGAGCAATTGACATGTAAACGTGTCACTATTTACTTGCACTGAACGCAATGGTTTTGCAAATTTCAGCGAAAGGGACTTTGAAATTGTAGCAATAATCACTGGTCTACAAAAAAATATTTCTTTATGTAACAGGAATACTTTTTACTTATTCCTATGTACTTTTACCTGCTGAATCCGAAAATGACACTGAAAAACATCCATCATGTCTGTTTTTTTTTTAATAGAAACACTGGCAATAGAGTGAGGAAAAGTAACGGACTTATTATAAAAACAAAATTTTGGAATGTAATTGTACAAATTAATTTTTTTCTCTTTCAAACAACTTAAACACATTATTTTACCTATGAGCATCTTTGAAATATATACATACAGTTTGTTCATGTATTTTTCTTTTTTTTTTCTTTTATGAGGGGTGACATCTTCCTTCTTCAAAAACCAACAGTTATCTCCGAGCATTGCAGGATCCCAGCGGCCTTGGTATCTCGTTTCAATAGTTGCTATATCCTGGTGGAATCTCTCACCTTGTTCATCACTTATAGCTCCAAGATTCTCCGGGAAAAAGTTGATATGCGAGTGAAGGAAGTGAATTTTAAGAGATATTCGGCAACCCATAGCTCTGTATGTTTTCAAAAGGTTACGAACTAAACTCTTGTAGTTATCTTCTCTGTTGTTGCCAAGAAATCCTTTTACCACCTTCACAAATGCTTTCCAAGCTGCCAATTATTTTTTGTTTAGCTTTTTTCAAATTCAGCATCACTTTTGACCTTCCTGATGTCAGGTCCAGTGAAAACACCTTCTTTTATTTTCGCTTCACTAAGTTTTGGGAAACGTTCCAACAAGTACTTTAAAACCGGGTCCCCCTCTGTCCATGCCTTTTACAAAGTTCTTCATAAGACCCAACTTAATGTGCAGAGGAGGAAGTAGCACGTTTTTAGGGTCAACCAAAGGATCATTTAGCACATTTTGTTCCCCTGGAGCAGAAGATTTTCTTGGCAGCCATGATTGTTAAACAAAGTGCTGTTTTTGGTCCCTGCTATCCCATAAGCACAAAAAAAAAAACAACAATAATTTGTAATGCCACCCTGAAGTCCCATTAATGTAGCTATCACTTTCAAGTCACCACAAATTTGCCACTTAAAATCTTCATACTTGATTGCACTTAGAACTGCACCCAAGTTGTCATAAGTCTCCTTCATTGAAACAGAGTAAGCAACTGGAATTGACGGCTCTTTATTTCCATTGTGGAGCAAAACAGCCTTGAGGCTAGACTTAGAGGAGTCAATAAAAAGTCGCCACTCTGTAGAAACATGAGTTAGTCCAAGTTCATTCATTAACTCCACAATGTCGAAACATACACACATAGGCCCCTCAATTTTGAAAAATACAGAGAAGTTAGCATTTCTCTTTCTAAAGGACGTTATGGTTGTGCCTTTTGCTAAAATATTCCACTCTTGTAATCTTGAACCTAGTAGTTCAGACTGCTGCTATGATAAGCCTAAGTCACAAGCCAAATCATTTAGTTCATTTTGCTTGATAAGGTGAGGCTCACTAGACGGAGGAACATAATAGGATCATTGGTATTTTCCAACAACTCTTCAGTTTCCGAATTTAAGTCTTCATTGTCATTTAGTTCTGGAATTACTAAATCTTCCCAGTTCAAAGGTGGAGTTGGAACGGGTAGGCCTTCACCGTGAGGAACAGGTTTAATGGCTGCAGGTACCGTCGGATAGTCAATGTTCTTCTTCTTCTTCTTCTTATTTGAATAACCTTCAGTATTAGTGAGGCAAAAGCAGCAGTCATTAAAGTGGTTACTTGGTTCACGCCAAACCATAGGTACAGCAAATGGCGTACTGCTTCGGTTACCCTTCATCCACTGAATACGTGTTACGTGGCAGCTCACACAACTACTATGTGGTGCCCATTGTTTATCTTGGTCTTCTATTTTGCATCCAAAATACAAAAAAAATGCTTTTTTTACATCTTCATTCATATGCCTACCTTGAGATTTTAATACATAACGTCCACAAATATAACAAAACTTATCTGGTGAATTTATACAAAGTCTTCGTTGCTTTGATGCCATTTTCGCCCAAAACTTTAAATGAAAACACACATAACCTCACTTCACAGATGCAGCACTTCACTGACGGTGACAGAAACACAAAGAACATCAAACTGCCCCCTCCCTATTCTGCAGTATTGCCAACTGTCGAGCTTCAAATAGAGAAATTATGTGATGTTATGGTAAAATATGATGGTACCATATGTTGGTAACATAAAAATGGGACGTTGATAGCTACATTTTATTAACTATTTCGTTATCAGGAAGGTAAACACACAATAAAAGTGCTATTCGTGTTTGTGTTGCATACACCAACTGTCGAGCTTCAAGTAGAGAAATAGTGTGATATTATGGTAAAATATGATGGTACCATATGTTGGTAACATAAAAATGGGACGTGATAGCTATATTTTATTAACTATTTCGTTATCAGGAAGGTAAACGCACCGTAAAAATTATGTTCGGATCTGTGTTACATACACCTTGTTGATCAGTGTAACAGTAGAAAATAAAGACCATGAAAGGGCTAAAATACTGTAAACATGATTGTGGACTTACAGTATAAAAAAAATTTGTAAAGGAGAGCTAATAAAAAGGGATCGTCATTAAGAAAAAAAAAGACACACTAAACAAATTGAGTGAGTACCGTATTTCATTGCATAATAGTTGCACATTTTATGCTAAATTAAGTCCAAAAAATCGTATGTGTGACCATTGTGTGAGAACATTTTTTTTCCTGAAATTTTACAACCGTCAAAGTTCTGTAATGTAGGCCAAGTCGATATTTTTTTTTGCAGAAATATAATAAGGCAAAGACAAAATTATTTTTAAACCATTCAGGTTAGGTTGCGTTTAGTTGGCAACCTAATTTTGTGTATTCTAAAATGTACACACATGGCAGGAACATATCTCGTGATCAGCACTATTTCATTACCTAGTAAAAATATCAGATTGCCGGTAATAACAATTTTAATTACAACCTTATAGTTTTGCATTACCGCTACTTTTAATTACCGTTGCAGAGTTTGTTTTCATTTGTGTTGTGATGCGACGCCACGTCACTGATACGTTAGGTTCAAATGGGCGAGACAACGCGTTGATGGTCGACCTCGAACTATAAAACTACTAGCGCCATCATATTGCCAGCGTTGCAGCAGACTTTTGTGGTACTAACTAAAATCGATTACTGCTGCAACCATTTTGTTTTTGTGTCATCGTAGTAAACTACGACATCTGCGACGTGAACGCCGCGAAATCAGTGAAAATGTAAACAAAACATTGTGGTACGACGATTATGAAGTTTTTTTTTACCAATTTTCTCAATTTAAAAGCTAGGTGCAACGATTATGCAATGAAATACGGTAATTTAGAATAATGGGTCTTCAACGCAATATTTATTACTGTTGCTCGGGAACATCTTAAGAATATAAAGTTAAATTGAGCAGTTTCTATTTTGACCTAAATATTGGAATCTCATTTAACCAGTATAGGGGAAAGTCGTCCAAAACGGGGACGGCGGGTGATATGGGGACGTTCTGTTTCTCGCCGTCCAGTGCTGCTATCTGTGTTTGAGCGCCGTACTACGAAGCTTCAGTGTCCATAGAGCAGCGTGAAGCGAGTCGTTGCGGCTAGCGAATGCTTTTGTCTATTCTGCAGTTGTTTGAGTTTATTTCGTGGAATTGTTTCAATATTTCATCAGTGTTGTTTTGGATGTTAATAAACAGCACGTGAACATTGCATATAGGTAAGTGCAGCATTGATTCTTCTATATTTCAGTAATATTTCGACATGTCATTCGGTAACTTACCTTTCATGTGAGTGTTTTTTAGCTGGTGTGATGGTCTGGTAAAACGGGGACGCTTAGGGTAGGACAAAATGGGGACGTCTCCGTTTTGAACGACACAAAATATTATTTATAAATTTTTTTTTCAGTCATTAATATTTAGGTGTGTCAATGATATTATGTTCATTAATTCATTAAATAGGCTTTCAGATATGATAAAAATAACAGCTTGAAAACAAATTATGAATGTTTATGACAGAAAATTGAAGTTTGTCGTAATGAGTGTGCTTATTGTTGACTATAAAAGTAGGTATCGTATTATTTTCAGATGTCTCAATGGGACGCTATGAAAGGAAAACTGAAAGGCAGAGCTGGTCCAATGAAAGCATGGCTGGAGCAATCCCAGAAATTTTAGAGGGAAATATGGGCTACAGGAAAGCTTCCAAGGCCTACAGTGTGCCACAAACTACTTTGGAGAGAAAGGTAAAAGAGGCTCGCCAGAAGGGGTTGTCTTCCGAAGCAGCTGCTGAAAAAAAGTTAGGTAGGTACAAAACAGTATTTTCAGATATTCAAGAAAAGGAATTAGTTGAGCATATATTATATTTAGAGCAGAGGTTGTTTGGACTGACCGTCACAGATTTAAGGACGCTCGCATTTGAGTTAGCTGACAAAAACCACATTCCAGATGTTTTCAACACAGAAAAAAAAATGGCTGGGAAGGAATGGCTCTACGGTTTTCTAAAACGCCACCGTGCACTAGCTTTGCGTGACCCTGAAAAAACATCAATGGCAAGAGCAAAGGGCTTCAATCGTGTAGCCGTCAACAAATTATTTGATTTGTTAGAAATCTTGTTTACGAAACATAAATTATCACCCGACATTTACAATGTCGATGAATCAGGTCTGTTGACAGTACCTAACAAGCCATCCTAAGTCCTTGCGTTGTGTGGTAAAAAACAAGTGGGCAGTTTGACATCAGCCGAACGAGGGGTGCTTGTAACAGCAGAAACCTTTATGAACGCTGCAGGAAATTTCATGCCCCCTATGTTTGTGTTTCCTAGGAAGAGAGAAAATCCCCTTTTGATGGATGATGCCCCTGCTGGATCATTCGCAGTGTACCACGAGAGTGGCTGGATTACCAAGGAAACCTTCCTTGTTTGGTTCAGGCGGTTTTTAGATTTTTCTAATCCATGTCCTAGAAAGCCAGTGTTGTTGATCCTTGATGGCCACAGTTCCCATGCAAAAAGCTTAGAACTCATCAATCTTACTCGAAAAAATAATGTTGTGTTGTAGTGCTTTCCTCCACACACAACACATCGACTGCAGTTCCTCGATGCATCATTCATGGCTCCGCTTTCTGCCTTTTATGAACAAGAGGTCAGGAGATGGCTACTAAATCACGCTGGACGCTGTGTTACAATATATGAAATAGAGAAACTGTTCAATGCTGCATTTTCTAGAGCAGCTACTGTGCAGACTGCAGTGAAGGGATTTTAAAAACAGGGATATATCCCTTTAACCGTGATGTATTCCGTGACCATCTATTTGCACCATCAGATACCACAGAGCAGCCACTTGATAACAGTTCTGAACAGCAGGAAATATCAGAAGTTAGAGGAGGTACATCACTGACAGCAGAACTCCGGCAATCAACATTTTCAGGCACTTCTACGATGGTGGGACCCCAGTTATCTACTTCCAGCCCTTCAACAATGGAGTCCCAGCCAGCTACTACTCCCATGCCTACAACAATGGAGTCCCAGCTGGCTACTCCTAGGCCTACAACAATGGAGCAGTCCCAGACATCTACTTCCAGGACAACAACGGAGTCCCCGCCAGCTGCTCCCATGCCAACAATGGAGTCCCAACTGGCTACCCCTATGCCTACAACAATGGAGGAGTCCAAGACATCTACTTCCAGGACAACAACAATGGAGTCCCCGCCAGCTGCTCCCATGTCAACAATGGAGTCCCAGCTGGCTACCCTTATGCCTACAACAATGGATGAGTCCCGGCCGTCTACTTCCGGGATAAAAAAATTGGAGTCCCAGCCAGCTGCTCCCAGACCTGCAACAATGGAGGAGTCCCAGCCATCTACTTTCAGGCCTACAAGAATGGAAGTGTCCCAGCCATGTGGTTCCGCTTTTACGATTTCACCTAAAACACTAATGCCACCTCCCCAAGAAATAGAACGTAAGAAAAAAGTGAAGCATGACAAGAGGAGAGGTAAAACAGTCATATTGACATCTTCGCCTTGCAAAGCAGAGTTGGAAACAGTAGAACGGGAGAGGACCACAAGAAATTGTGTTAATCCAAAGAAAGCACTTTTTAAAAGAACCAATGAATCTGTGAATCCTAAGGGGAAAATTTTAAGAAAAAGAAGATAGATGAACCAGCTATGTCATCTGAAGAAGAAGACGAAATGGACGATGCTTGCATCTTCTATAATGATTCGTTCATTCACTCAAAGGATAAAGATACTTGGATTCAGTGTAGCAGTTGTCAAGGATGGGCACATGAAGCCTGTTCAAGTGCTGAAGAAGGGAATGATACCTTTACATGTGACTTTTGTGCTCGATAAATTGTTACAGTGGGCCTACCTAGAGTGACAAAACTTTTTGAAAATGGAAATGAGTAAGATACTTTATCGCTTATATGCCTTATCAAAAGATGGTTTTGTGTTTTTATGTTTCGCTTGAATTTTTACCTATAAATGCATTTTAATTATTAAATTATTGCATTTGTCTACTTAATCATTATGGGTACCCCGTTTTGTCCAACTGGTTGTTCAAAATGGGGCAAATGATCATTTTAGAAATAAATTATTAATTTTCCACGCCTAATTATAATTTTTGCTCTAACAATTTTTTTACAGTAGTTCTTAAATTGCTTTACAAAAAGAAATTATGTGAATTTTTTCCCTTGGTATTTTCTTTTTTTTTTGCGAGCATTTTGGACGACTTTCCCCTACACTTTGTATTAAAAGCTAATTTGAAAATCAGGATTTGCAACTTATCTGAAACTAGTGATGGGAGAGTTCCAAAATTTTCTGGTTCCAGTTCTTTCTTTCGATTCCTGGTTTTCGGTTCTAATATCAGTTCTTTTACTGGTCGACACTTGTACTGTCACTTATTTGATTTCTGTGGCTTGGAGCTAGATCTGACAATGTCAGGAAATCAAGTTTGTGAAAATGGAGGTTAAAATAAGCTACTGTTGGCAGATCACCTGTTAAGTGTTACACAATCTTAAGTTATTAAGTGAGTTAGAAATTTGTGACTGTAGTATGTGAAGATAAATTTTTTACAAAGAAATTAATTGTTGCAACACTTAACTCAAAATTGCACAAAAGGTTATTACAGTGGAACGAACACCTTTATTATACTTCTCAAAGAACCAGAAAATTTTTGGTGTAAAATAGAGGAAAATGTAAAAAAGAGGGAAATTTATAACGTACAATTATAAAACGGGACAATAGTGTGGTATAAAAATTGGAAAGTGTATAATCAGGTCGCGTAAAAAACTTTTCTACTGTAATGCACATCTAACACCAAATAACGGTTACAGTATATTTTGACAGCATCTAAATCCAGATTAAACTATAACACAAAATAACCAGTTCCAAGGGTATAAAAAAGGGTTCCAATTCCAGTTCTGTTCCTTCAAGAACTGGTGGTTCCAAAAAGCTAATTGTCGCATCACTATTTGAAACTGAACAATACTACTTGATAGTGCAGAATCTTGGTGAGCATGTACACAGTATTTACTCGCATCATCTCGGCAGTAATTTGACTATATTTATAACGAAAAAATAGGGGTGCGGATATTATGCAAGGGATTCAGGGGGGGGGGGAAATTCCCCAAAATTTTTTGCCTTAGGCAAATTACACATTCATAATGAATTGTTTACGGATGTCACTAAATATTTTAGAACATTACTGTGGGATCGCTTGCAAACAACCCGGGTTAGGTCAAGTTTACTTTGTGGTCATCGGCAAAAGCAAGGTCTGAAAAATTTGGATAATCATACTTCACAAATCCCTGGAAACATTGATTTATTAAAATGGAATTTTGAGTATAGAGCATGAACCTTCTTTACCATCAGATTTTGAGTATGGAGCATGAACCTTCTTTACCATCAGATTATAGCACGTTTGCAATAAAAACGCAACATCAAAATTACAATTAGCCAAGGCACTGTACCGTGCATGATGTGTGCTGGGAGTGAATTTTTTTTTGTTGGACCCATTGGGTCCACAGTGGACAGCGCTGAAATCAAGACAGCGATAGTGTTCAACAGCTTCATCAGAATGTGCTACAGGGCAGCACGATCTTCAGTTACCAACACTAGAAACAGAGTGCAGAATGCGTTGCTGCTGAGCATTAACCTGACGTTCGTTTCAACTGCCGTTGTCAATTTTTGTTTTGATTGTTTCATCATTATTAATTGTGTCTTCCAACACGACGTAAGCAGCGCTGAACATGATTTATACTTCTGTAGCAGCACTTCATTTATGTCTAGATTTTTCATACATTTTTAATAACGGCGATTACTAGTTCGGACATTATGCGAGTAAATACTGTAGTTGCTTATAGCATGCAGAACACCATACGAGCATGGAAAGCAATATAAATATTATGTACTAATAAAAAATGAGTAAAGTGAACAGTCAATTTGAAATAAACATACATAGTAGTATGACTAAGAAAGAGTATGTTTTACTTGTGAAAGAGTATATTTTCCTTGTTTTCAAGTATTAGCGTGTAAAAAATTTAAATATCTGGAAACTGGTAAAAGCTTATGCTAATACAATGGCGTGCAGGGAACTAGTAAAGGAAAGTTTACCACTTGTGTACCACCACAGCATAGTAAACATTTCAGTAATTCCAGTTGCAATAATATATTGCTGGGTGGGTTTATCATTCAGAAAATAAAAATTTATTTTTTATTACTAAATGGCATATACATATATATACACACACACGTGCGCGCGCGCACACACACACTAGTATTATGGTCGTTGCAAGACAGATGACAAAAACAAAAGTTTTTGGGAGAAAGCCATTTACAGTCCTGGTGCTTTGTTTATTCTTGAGACTCTGCAATCATGCTATCTAACTACAGTATTATAAATCAAATTTGTTGTAAGTGAAACCATTATGACAATATTACAAATAACACAGGCCTTCAAAACTTCTGATACATAAAACACCTTTTCACCAATAATACACAAGCCTACAAGAATAAAAGTGATACATTGGAATTCTTGCTACAAGAGATCAACATTAAATTTGGTTTCTGGTTTTTACAGACACCATGAAAACCATTTTATTTAAATTTTAAAATTAGAGCATTCAACACTTGGGTAGGCAGCTTATTTTTATTGTGTGAGCTATTGTTTCAAAACCAAATATAAGTTGAATTTGGCTCCCTGATAGCAATGCAAAGGTTTAGAAGCACCATAAACACTGTCTAGCTACTACAATTCTGCGAAGCTTCTACAATTCTGTGAAGCTTTGAACGTAACGAATCTCGGACCTAATCAGACAATAAATTTTATTTTATCAAATAAGAACTATTCTGCACATACAATGGTTGTTTTTTTCTTCCTACACTATGGAACTTTATGCATTTTATGCCTGTGTGTAATCTATGCACCCAGTTTACCTACTGAAAAATTATTTTATAACAATCGAACTGAAATTATACGATAAAAATTTCATTCCCCACTACAGGTACTATTTACACAACTTATTTATAAAAGTAACAGAAAATTAGGAATGGATGACTACGATTCAATTAGTGCACAAATTAATTATGTTATCCCAATCAGTGACGAAGGTACAGGGGGGGGGGGGACACGGCTGAAATATGTCCGCTCCCAGAGACACGAATCCGCCTGACAAAAAACTAAGTCAAACACCGAAAAAATTACTTGAACTCATACTTTTATTTTACGTTTCACAACACTTCAAGCACATCCACATACATTAAAAATTAAATATATTTTTTCCCCTTAACAACTATAAGCATGCTCCAAAGCAGCATAAAGCTCAATGCTCGGCATCAGTCGCCATATTGGAATATTTTAATTTTTGGTTTTTGCGAAATCTTGAGAAGAAAAATGTGAAATTTGCTACTATAGCATCAATTCTATTCCTCGTGCGCTACAGCAAAAGCATCACAGTTTAATTTTTATCGCATATTTAAGCCACAATCAGTAATGTAAACTTAGAATACATAAAAAATTAAATTACTGATTGTGGCTTAAATATACGTTAAAAGTTCAACTACGATTCTTGTACTGTAGCGCACGATGAATATAATTGGTGCTATAATAGCAAATTTCTCATTCTTCTTCTCAACATTTCACAAACGCAAAAAATAAAATAATACAATATGGCGACTAATGCTGAGCCTTAACATCTCCAATACTTCCAACCACATGTGTAAACATCCAAATCTCATCATCACCATTTTCAAATTTCATTTTCTTATGTGTATACATTACTGGGGCCTGCATACAATTAATAACAGATTTACTAGCCCCTACATTTTCCCAAACACTAAATGTTTTCCAATATATTATGTTTCTTACATCATCATTCAAAAACTTAATACCAGCACTAGCAGCAGTAACTGCCTTCCTATAAAACATTATTTGCAAATATCCACTACAAACTTTAGCATCAACACTTTTAAAACCAAATCGTACAAGCCACTTCATCATAATTTGGCCTTCATCTACACCAAGTATTGAAGATGTTAAGATTTATGCTGCTTTGGACCATGCATATAGTTGTTGAGGATAAAAATTGTATTTTTAATGTATATGAATGTGATTTAAATTTTGTGAAACGTGAAATAAAAGTATAAGTTTAAGTATTTTTTTTGGTTTTGGAGCTTTATGCTGCTTTGGAGCATACTTGTAGTTGTTCAGGGAAAAAAATGTATTTTTAATGTATATGGATGTGCTTGAAATGTTGTGAAACGTGAAATAAAAGTATAAGTTAAAGTATTTTTTTTTGTGTTGGACTAAATTTTTTTGTTACAACACATGGGCATCAAGCTATTAAAGTTAAGTTACTATTAGCTTGCTATTTGTGTGGTGCAGACGTTAACTGTAAAATTTATTTTAAATCTTTTTTCTATCGCACATTTCTTAGCTGTTTGAAATTAAAAATCTTTACATTAAGGACTTTTGAGAAGATGTTTTCGATTAAGAATATTTAAAACAGCTTTATATTCGATGTTTAGATAAAATGACTACTTAAGGTCATGCTTGGTAATTTTTTTTCATCAGTGTAAAGAACTCGCGTCATTTTTAATGGAATGTTTTGAAAAAATCTAAAACTAAATGCAGTTATACAGTATACAATTCAATATAGGCGTTTTGTAAAATATTTCTATCACAAAATTGGGTACATTTTCCGGTGCAAAATCTAAAAGAACTGAGGAGTTTATTGCTACGAAAAAATTAAGGTTAAAATTAAATAATATTATTTCAGTAACAAAACCATGTAGGGATTCTTTCATATCAATATTATTTTTATTTTAAAAATATTTTAAAACCTCTGCAAAACTCCCGAGCATGGCCCCAAATAGATTACTTCACTGCATCGACTGTTCACAAAACAAAGATAACAAAAAAATATTACTGGTCGCTACATTGACCTAAGGAGCGCCAGTAGGTGGAGATTTTACTTGCCTGAGAGCATACACCACTGAAAATTGAGAATATCCAAAAGCGAAACTGAGGCTGAAGCCGAACAATGCTCTTTTCGGGCGAGTGCACAGTATCTAGAGACGTGGTGGTGGAATGATACAAGATCTCTGCGAAGTACAGTAAAATAATAAGAGAAAGCAAAAAGCCTTAAGCAAACAATTATTTTGTGTGTATTGAAATGCATGTTTGTTGTAAATAAATTGTAACAACACTATACTATATTGAAATTACTTTCTAGAAACATAGCACGTTTTTAATTTCAAACTTTCATTTACTTTCTTAAGTGTTTACTTACAAAATAGAATGTGAATGGTACGCAAATCATATTCACTAAATATTTCCGAGTGTTTTTGTGTATTCTCATATAGGCCTGCAATATCTGTTATGACTGTGACATCGATCGTTATTGAAACAATATGTCAGCAGACGAGTTGATGTTTACTATCGGTTATTACGAAATTGTTGGAAATACACTAGACACTCGATTTTAAGTAGATTTAAAGTGTACATTCTCGGGAACCGTGAATGTATTTGAAATTGAGGGGCTAGTGTACATTAAAACTTTGAGTGAGAACGTTTTCTCCTCTAATTGATAAATATGGACACCTGAATTACTTACCTTATGCTGAAAAAATATATCACTTGGTATTCTGAAATAATGATCGCACTATAGCCTAATGCAAGGAAATTTTACATAAAATGATTATGCAGTTAATCAAATTTTTTTCTGGAGATTGATCAATTGTATTAATCTGAATCATTAGATTAAATTGATTATCAATCATCATATTAATTTGCTTTGATTCATATCTTTACCGAGAATCATAAAGAAGTGCATACTAGTAAAGTGTACTGCTGACTTTGGGGTAACATAGAACTTAAAAGTAGTCACAATCAATTTACTACTGCTTGTGATCATAGTTGAAAAGCCTCTGAGAAGCAGAGCGTTGTCTCAGTGTTATTTTTAGGCCAATGGCGTTACTGTGCAAAGATTCAATGTTGCTAATAACAAATTCAGTTGCCTTAAAAAAGGTTGTAGCTGTAGGCCTACATCATTTAGCATTGTAGTTTACGAAAATTTTATTCTTGCTATCTGTTACTATTAACGAAAAATTTCAAGGCCCGATCCAGCTTAAAGTAAATAAAATTTGTTACTTTTGCCAATCCCTGGTCTGGTATTACAACTGACACTTTTACAATACAGTATTGTGTAAGTTGGATAAAAAGTTTTAATTATTAATTTTATACTCACATCGCCATTTTCATTTGTGACAATTGGATTGGAATCTGAATCTCAAAATTTTGCATCTTGCTTTTATTTGCAAAGGAAAAAAATTAAAATATAAATAAATGACTGTTACTATTGGTAATTCAATGAATTTTGGACATACGTCACCGCAGTATTCTAGTTCATAACAGAAAACTAAAAAAAAATAAGACCATAAAACACACAAAAACAATTGCTAGGATTAGCCGTAGTTAAAGACACAAAAATAAAATAAAGAAAATAAAACAGTGAAACTAAACAAAGGAAAGTGTTTTCTGTTATGAACTAGCATCCTGCAACAGCGTATGTCCAAAATTCATTGAATAATTCACTCCCATTGCATCAACCATTCAAAGATCAAATATTGGTAACTTATACTGTACATCTTTAAAGTACAAGAAAAAAAAAACAAGTAAATTCTATACTTTATACTGAACACAATCTGCTACTATTATACATCATTTAGACTTTAAGAGGGTGTTTTGTTATTGGACATAATCAATACAAAAACCAGCACTCCTTACTTCACCGCTAGTTACGTTAACTAATAAGTGAACCGTGTTTCATTCCCCTTAATTACACTTTCCTCGTAAGGCTGTTCAAGTGTGAATAAATCATAATTTGATATTTGTATGAAATAGTGTTCGTTTTATAAATGTTACTTGTGAGTACGTTTTCCTCTTACAAAATTTTGTTATCTCCCATAGTTTACTCATAACAGCATGTCAAAGTCAAAATTTGTATGTTATGCGTTCTTATGACAGACGAAAACCAATCCACTTACTGAAATGAAATAATTCATATTGAAATACCTTGTCTTGGGCTACATCCTAATACATATAAAAACCCACAAATAAAGGGTTTTTAATTGAATAAAATTGCGTTTTTATATGTTTAAAGACATATAATTTCAATATGAATTATTTCATTTCACTATGTGGGTTGGTTTTCGTTTGCCATAATAACGCATAACATGCAAATTTTGACTTTGGTATGCTTTTATGAGTAAACTATGTGAACTAAAAAATTTTTGAAAGAGGGAAACGTACTTATAAGCAACGTTTACAAAACGAACACTATTTCATACAATTATAAAATTATGATTTATTCACCTTTGAACAGCCTTAAGAGGCCTATACACCCACCACATTTAATCATTAGTTTTTTTACCTTATTTATGTTACAAGAAATAACATTACGAAAAAAAATTATTGAGGCATAGTTTTTTACGTTATACTTCAATACAGATAAAAAAATTTAACTACAAAGTCATAGTTTCATCAAAACTTTCAAAAGCAAAACATTGGAATTTTGAAAATTGTAATGTAATTATGAGTTAGTAGTTCAGTTTCTGTGTCTGTACTGAAGTGCAAGATCAAATACTATGTCTCAACAATTTTACTTTTTAAAATTGTATCTACTTTAACACAAATAAGCACAGAAAACCAAGAATTCAACATGGCGACTGTATAGGCCTCTTAATTACACCATTTTACTCTGGTCTCACCATTTTCCTTATGCTAACAATGTATTACAGTCCTGCCATTTACGCTGCAGTATATAATGGCTTCCCTGTAGTACACATTTTTTCCCCAAGCAGTCAATGCTATTTAATTTTTCTTTTGTACTGCCATTATATACTGAAAAAAAGCTAATGCGGTTTCAAAGTGGAAAAACTAATATGCTGGTATTAAAACTGTGATTTCAAATTGATAAATTATTTATAATGTACTAGAGAACAAAATTTTTTCTTACAACATTACATAGTTTTGGAATATCATATTAACTGGCAATAGTTTTAATTTTTAATGCAATTATTCTTATTGTGTGTATATAAACCTATTGAAAATGAAAATTGTGCAATATTTGTTGTGACTCTATTGCAATTTGTATTGCTATTTACATAAAATAAAATCAAATGAAAGTTAATTACTTAAAATTTTATCTTTCCCTTCATTTACACTTTCCCCTCATTCACACCATTTTTTCTTTCTCTCTAGAAAAGTGTAAAATAGGGGTTCTACTGTAATAGGTTCATTGCAATGATTTTACTTGTTAGTCCTGATACGGAATATTGATTATGTGGTTTTCAAAAGTGTCTACTTTGCCATGAACAGCCTATACCTGACTTCTGAGAAAAACAAAAACAGCCATATCATTGTGCAGCGTCAGCAACTGATAGGCAGAATCTATCTCTCGCACTGAAGCACAACTTCCAACCGTCACGTCTGAGTACAGTCGGTGGCACGGAAAACAATTTAAAGTATAATAACAGGAATGTTACCAGTAAATAACAAAAGTCGACAGTGTATAATGTAATACACATCAACTGTACCCACATGTCGTCTGCTAATATCATTGGAGTTTAATACTTACGGAGACATGATCTATGTTTAGATAAATGTATAACATAACAAAATGTTGCATGACACTTCTTTGGTAGCTAACAGCCGGTAAATTTACTCCTATACGGTAGTTAACAAGGATCTATTTCTTGCGCATGACCACTGTGTGCGGCCGTTGGCAGCCAATGAGAATATTTGTTTACAAGTTCCTTTGTTTATATTGAAAGTCAGATAAGACTGAACGCAGTATAGTGTGGGCATTACCTTCTAGATTTCTCAAACGAGGAAGGTTACCTATTTAATACAAAAATCTTGATACATTAGATCATTAATGCGTAACAAAATTATTACCAGACAGCAGCGACTCTATTTTTATCAGTAGACCGTTATTTTTCTCAATAACTTTTGCGACAGCTGCATGCTGGTTCTTATAATCTTTGAAAGTATTTTTCAAAGTGTCCAATTCTGTTAGAGCAGATGCCCATTTCTCTTTAACTGCTGCACATTCTTGATCTTTATCAGTATTTTTTTTTAAATTTTTTTTCCTGGAAAGAAATAAAAAAAACAGTAATAATACAAAGAAATGTGTTTGTAGGGCCATCAACACAGATGGAAATAAATAACCTTTCTATAAAGAAATTATGAATACCTACAGTGCACACTTTGATACAATTAGGTAATTGCAATAACCTGCTGCAAAAAAACCAGCTATTGGCTACTGTTGCAACTATGTTCAAGATTAGCGACAAGCACAATTCATTATATGAGAGAGTAAATACCTAGAGATATATAGACGGCATTTGCCACTGTTTTCAGCGCTATTCTCTGCTGTTGATGGCAGGAAGTGTAACAACTAGAGCGAATGAGATAAAATGTTGTTTTGACAGTTATAGCAAAACTGCACCATTGTTGCGGTGTTTTATATGGGAGAATGGATAACTTTGAAGTAATTAAATTCGGAATGACAACAATCATAAAAATGCCACTTCTAATTGGATTTTTGTCGGTTTCTCATCTTTAAATTATTACTGTACTCGTATTTATTGACACGCTAGAGCTCCAATTAAATCGACAATTCAGAGTTATTATTGGAATATATGACACACAAATCAGTGGCTCACATGTATAATCCAATATAGGCCTACGATACTGCAAAGCTGAAACAACCTACTAAAAATGTGCACTATACTTGTTAGAAATTGGAATAATATTACATAACTTTAGGGCACAAGTTAGACAGTTATTTCTTCAAACTCTGTGTAGATTTCAAATTATCAGCAAATGCTTAAGTTAGTGTACGCCTAGTGCCTACCAGGAAAACAAAAGTTAGTGTATCACAATAAATAATTTGCCTTGTCATGTAGGTAATATAGATTCTTACGAACTATAATAATTAATTATGAAAGCCACAGAAACTGTAACCATTTATTCTAGTTAATATATTTATAAGAGTCTGCAAAGCATTTTGCTGCAGGTGGGCATGTAAAGAGATTTCCTTTAGTTGTATTAATTAGGTTATGTAAACAGATGTTTCCATCTCCGAAATAAGGACAAAACAATAACTTGATGGTCTTTGCCATTTGCATATAGCCAAGAACATGATAGCTAAAACCAATGTTCGAGTATCCCCGATCGTAGTGGTGGAAGGCGAGCGATCTAACCGCTCGGCTGCTGTGACCCCCGATGTCAAAGGTAAGACTGTCATATCGACATTTTGATTGGACTGACTAACATTCTACTATACAGTAACTCATTAAGGGTCGATTGGTTACCATTGGAGAGGACAAGTATTCCTGTCTCGTCGAAATTTATGGCACTGCTAATGTTATGTTTCGTTGGATTATTGGACTTGCAATTTTCATCATCGGAGATTTTCTATGGTTGCAGCACCACAGCACGTTCATTGATGAAATTCTACAACTGCACCATTTATATCTGCTGGGAAACAAGGTCACTAGAACCCCGAAAATTTCATTAATTTTGCGATGGACTTGGTAATCACCGTTCTGTATCAGCCACCTAATTATAGGATACCTTCTACTCATACCCAACAAGCCAGTGATTTCTACTAACACGAACGAGATTGTACTGAGAAAGATATCTATTTTAATATAATTTCCATTTAATACGAGGGAAATTCACTAAGTAAAGTTTCAGGTATAGGTTGTATTGTAACAAAGTATGTATGACTGAAATGTTTAAATGAACACACTTTGTTCTGCGATGGGAATAGGCTCTTTATTTCATGTAGCGTTGGAGCCCTGGGGTCGGTGTAGTTGATGTCCCTGCCATCATTCATCTCGATTACTAACCATATCCAGTCCTCTAATGGTACAATCTCTAAATTATAACATACGCTACTCAAGGTAAACGCCCCAGAATCTGGTATTTCAACATTAAATATCAATAGAAAAAAATGACTCCACACTTTCTTGATGCAGTTGGCGTACCTTGTAAACAATTTTTAACAAAGCATAACTTTTTACATTACAACCAGGCTCTCACAAGTGCTATACCTCGTCTTATATTTCTGAAATTTGATCTGTAAAAGTGGGGCTCAAGCCAAAGGAATATTTCCTTCATTTAGCTAACTGAACGCTAAATCACTAAAAATGCAATTACTCATTCACTATTTTTCTTCTTTAAACGGGTAGTTACCCACTGTAAATTAATTTTATACTAATTCAGTTCAAACTAATTTTTAAAATTTAATATTGGAACTCGAAACACATCATGACATGAAAAAATGTATTACATTTTTAGAGTGAACTGCCCGTCAAACATAACTTCAGACGTGAGAACGAAATTATATTTTAGTTCAAAAAGACTGTTAAGACATGCTCTATGTTGCACTTAAAGAATTTTTTTAGATATTGGTAACAAAAAAATTTTATTGAGGAAATTGAACTTTCCTAATAAATTAAAGGAACTATGTACCCCGTGATAGGACAAAAGTAATTTCTGACAGGTATAGATAATACGTATTATACCTCCCTTTAAAAACTTGTTTCGCTAAATTAATTATTTTCGAAGAACAATTATCCACACAAACACCGATTTTTAGAATGCTGCCTTAAGTCCTTTGGATTAAATATGAAATTGTAATATAAATAAAATAGAAATATTAGTAATAATCAAAAATACCCATTTTCAACACATCCGTGCTCCCATTTTTTTCCAAAATGATTCTTTTAAACTTATCGAAAAAAACACTAGAAATACTTAAAGCTGACCACAACACAAAAATTATGTTTCATTATTAATAACGAAGACATTTGTACGAATCCAAAGATATATTTACATTTGCTGCACGCCTCTTAGTACATCCGCTACGCGGGGAAACACGAGGAGCTGTGACGTCACTGCGCCATCCCGCATAGCCACGCCAGTGACCTGTCTGCCGCGCTCGCGCGTGTTATTTCAGTCTGCCGGTTGTTTCGTGAAGGCTGGAAAATGCCTGCGTGTAGTGCATACGGTTGTAGTAACACGACCAATAAGAGTCAAATCTGTAAACTGCAAGGGATACACTTCCACAGATTTCCAAACCGCAGCAAATCACCGAAAAGGTTCGGCAAATGGGTTGAATTTTTGTAAGCGTAAGAATTTTTCGCCTGGTAGGTGTGCTACGTTGTGTTCAGCGCATTTCAAACTTACAGACTACGACGAAACGCAACAGTTAAAAATTAAGTTGCTACCCAAAGAAAAACTGCAAGGACCTAAACTTAAACCTGGAACCATTCCTACAGTTACAACAATCGAAAAGTCGCTTGGAGAATGTAGTTCAACAGCGGGAACTAATACTTTAGAATATACTGATAGAGCTCAAAGATACGCTATGAAGAAACGTAAAGAGGTCGTGGGTGCATTAATCTATAATTATCCAGAATTGAATCAAGATGACTGCAATGCAAATCGTGAAAATACAACTGTTGTAAACACGCATCTTCATTGCATCGAAATACAGTGCGAACTAGGCCGTGAAGTTGCTAGGAAATATTTGACCTTCGACTCTAAAACATGTGAATCGGTCTGTGAAAGCGGTAATTTGAACGACAGTTTTTATGAACCAGATAACATTAGTGATACCGATAGTGAAAATGTAGACAGCAACGAAGAAAGTGATATTGATGAAACGGATTGTGAGTATCTATTTGTTTCTTGGACATGTTTACTAACTCTTTTTCAGATATGTTACATGTGTAAAGCAAAAGTCAAAAGCATTTCATGTTATTTTAAAGGGACTATGCTGTGTTACAAATCAATTTGCGAGTGTGGTAATGAATCAGCTTGGTATTCGCGGGCAATGAATAGAAAACAACCACAAGGAAATGCATTAATAGCGTCAGCATTAGTGTTGTCTGGCATTCTTTTTTAGCCGTTCCTGTCTTTCTGCAAAGCTATTAAATTACGCATGTTTTCACGTACAGTATTCGACAGGATTATTGGTACTGTAACCAGGCCAGTAGTAAAAAATTTTTGGAAAGAAGAAAAACAAAAATATTTTATTTTACTGAGAAATACAAATAAATCCGTGTGGTTAGCTGGAGATGGCCAATACGATTCCCCTGGTTTTTGTGCTAAATATTTAGTGTATTCACTTATGGATTTGGATACAGGTCTTATATTTGATTTCGAACTTGTTCAAAAAGGAATGATAAAGGGTGATTTAGAAAAAGCTGCCTGCGAAAACATACTAGAAAGGGTTGTAAATAAAGAAGAGTGTGATGTAAAGTTATTCCTTTCAGACAGACACAAAGGCATAAGATATTTATTAAAAACACGGTTTCCAAATATTAAACACGAATTCGATGTGTGACATGTTTCTAAGAGCCGTATGAAAAAAATTAAGGCACTGGATAAAAAACACCCAGAAATTCAGGCATGTAAAACCACCATATATAATAATTTATGGTGGTCAGCACAAACCTGTAATGGTGACAGCTTGGTTTTGGTTGATAAATTTATATACATACTACATCACATAAAGAATGAACATAAGTGGCTAGGAAATGGGAATTATAAGTCTTGCGAACATAATGAACTATCAGAAGACGAGAAGAAAACTAAACTGTGGTTGAATGGACATTCAAGCGCATATCAAGCCCTAAAGAAAATCATTTTAGACAAAAGTTTTTTAAAATATGTAGAACACGTAAAGCAATATGTACATACGGGAAGCTTAGAGAGTTACCACAATCTTCGTCTAAAATATGCTCCTAAACGAGTGCATTTTTCGTACAATGGCTTAGAACTTAGATCTTTTATTGCTATACTAGATCATAACTGTAAAGTGAATAAAGACAGAATAGGTGTGAAAACTCAGTTTTCGAAGTCATCACGTAATTGGGTGTTGAAAAATAAATATCAAGCTTCAATAATGATGGGTGGAAGAAAGAGATAATGAAGATTATCATGAACCTCCTGGAATCAAGCAATAGGACAATATCGGCAGAAGCGGAAGTTCTTGATCTGTCGCTGCCCAAGAACATTACTCCAACGCCCTGCCCTTCCATAGATGTTTTGAAAACGAAACGGTTCTCAAGATTTAATTTGCCGCATTGACAAGGTACGCTAAAATTTTACATAATATCATTGAGTATTGTTTATGTAATACGCATGTCTGTACATTGCTATAAAACGGTTTGTTATTTCTTTTAAAATTCATATTTTGTTAAGGCCATTATGTTGTGGTTTATTGTATATTACCATTTGGTCGCCAAGGTTTTGTATTATGTCCACATCGTTTCATATACAACCACCCTTCTAGCAAGTCAGTATATAATTTTACGAAAATAAAATTTAAGATTACGTTTCTAAAAGACAGTAACAATCATTCAAAAAATGCAGTTCTCATGCTGCGAATACAATGCCAACATAACGAAACTTTAAATTTGTAGACAGTAGCCATTGAAGCTGTAATTATAAAATCTGTACGGAAAAATTATTAATTATTTATTTCATCACAAACTACAGATTGAAAATGTCACGCATTACAAAATAAGGTACAGTTATTCAGTTTTCTAATTACACTTTGAAACCCACGTAGTTGCCATCGGCCTCCGGAAATGTCTTCCTTATGACATTAAGGGCGCGGTTCAACCAAATTTTCAATTTGGCACCAGTTATAGCTTTAATTTCTGGCTTTAAAATAAGGTTACTGGAAAAGATATTCATGTATGTGCATTATTAAGGGTTGTTTTGTAAAGTGTAATGGGAGTTTAAAAGGATGAAAAAAATTTTATGTGAAAATTTTGTCATGATTTATAATGCAACATATGAGCTGAATACATAGGGAATTTAAAGACCACTTCTTAAAGAACAAATGAAACAATAAATAAAAAATATGTTATAATTGTAAACACTTTCACGTAGGTTATTATTTCCTTAATTTGTGTGGTAAAGTACATTAACGTTTTAAAATAATTAATTTCTCTATATTAGCATTTAAGCAACATTTTGAAACTATAGTTTTTTAAATCTAAAACACATTTTAAACACATGGTACTTAGCACTTTCGAAAGAGGAAATTCCGTAGACTATAAATAGGTGTTTGCTGTTTCCGTAGCCCTTATAGATTTTGAATGGTAAAGGCGCGTTTTCCTAGCTGCGGAATAACCCCGCAGCGGAGAATGGAATCCGGAGGGCGGAGTCCGCACTGTTCGTCCGCTGCGGAGAAGCGTTTTCCTACACACTGCGGAAAGTACATTTGGAGCTAGTGTGTCGAAAATAAAAAGGGTGCGTGCTGCGTTACTGATGGAGTACTTAAATGACATAGAAGAAGAAATGGATATTGTTGTTGAACGGTTATCGAAAGTAAGGAGGCCAGCCAGTGAAGTATACAACACTAGAAGGAACGAAGGGGTGTACAAAATCCTCATTCAGAAACATCTTTTGGACGACGAAGTAAAATTTAAAGCTTATTTCAGGT
>PNEQ01120030.1:8928-33290 GCA_003012365.1 Medauroidea extradentata | reverse complement strand
TTATGTTAACTGGTTTCCAAGTTTTGTATGAAGTAAAAATACGCAAATTTTGACTTTGAAGTGCCATTACGGGAAAACTAGATGAGCTAATTTTTTTCCGTTAGAGGTATATGTACTCTCAAGTAATGTGTACAAAACTAACACTATTTCATACAAATATAAAATTATGTTTTTTCCCCACTTGAACAACCTTAAGGTATGCCACGATATATGGTAGGCTTACCCTATCTACTGACTGTTCACGATAAAGCAAGCACTGCATAAAGTTTTCTTTAGGCCGTTTTGCAGCCATCTTTACTATTTTTAATATGAAAACTTCCATGTTACTAAAAACAAGTGTAAACGTTTCGACACTCTAATTTTGACATCTATTGGCCCAATAAAACATATTTTTAATTAATTACAAGTTCTGCTGAGTACTCATTGTATAGTGAACAGCCTATATATCGGGGCTTGTTGCGGCGACATTTATTCCAGGCAGCGAGGACTGGGCGACAGAAATCACTGCTCGAGTGTGTATAATCGCGATGGCGGTGTTAATACCTACCTGTGTGTATTATCGCACGATGCACACGTTCGAACTGCTATGTATCTCCCGCGAATAGTCGCGCCGGATCAGAGCAACGAGGAATTTGCATCGCGCGCCAGTAAATACCACCGCCGCCCGCGCCATTTGCAATTCAGATGCGCCGCGGTATAATTTAATTTTTTTCCCCCCATCTCCCGGGCGCGTGTTTTGTTTGTCGGCGGAGCGCGTGAAAGCGTTGCGGCTTGGGGGTGTTGCAGGCATAACTCGCGGCCACAGAACATCGTCCGTGTACAGAGGAGAAACCGCGCCGTTTGCACCCCAGCGCTGTGAACATGCTACGGCGGATAATTGCCAAAGAGAATATTAAACATAAAATTCCACCTCTAAAACAAAAATTTATTTACGTTCATCAGGAAAAACATTTTAGGTTTAGTGATATGCCCTACCAAACTATAAAATTTAACTCTAAGTATACAGATGTGACAAAAATGTACGGCGAAACTTTCAGGAAACATTCCACACACGCAAAGAAAGAAAATATGCGATACGGACATATATCCTGAAAAGCTTAGTTACTAAGGTAGAGCTCAATTCCTTACATCTCGTTAAATGTCATCGTAAATAACACTTCGTACAGAAAATGTCCGAAATACCCAGTGGTTTGGTTCTTTACAACGTACTTTAGTTCCTAGGTTCACCGCCATGTGAGCCACATGATACAATACCAATACGTCATACTCCAGGGATACATCAGCGCATCAGGGATTCCATGTGGCGGAGGGTAGATGCATGTATCCTCGCTCACCGAAGTCATTTTGAACATCCTAACGTACATTATAAGGAAACATTCCATTGAGTAATTGGAACAGTATCTGTACGAAATGTTTTATACGATGACATTCAACGAGATGTAAGGAATTGAGCTCTACCATGGTAAATAAGCGTTTCCGGACATGTGTCCATATATCACTAGAGACATCCAAAATTCGCGTTATTATTTGGTGATATACTAGCCTTCACTGTCCTATAGATTCTTGAACATGTTTCGTGTTTTAATTGGATAGCTGTGGTGTCATTTGACTGTGAGTGCCCTGCATACTAGGACTGGGAGACTTCTGCTATCGACCAGAAGATGTCTCCTGCGAGCATCACAGAGTTCAGCTAATGGCAGACGTACGAGCGTACAGTACGTCGCAGCTCAGACTTCTGATAGAAAATAACGCGAATTTTACACGTCTCTACATATCAGTTATCACATATTTCTTTCTTTGTGTGTGTGGAATGTTTCGTGAAAGTATGGCTGTACCTTTCTGTAACATCCTGTAGACATGAAAAATTCGCAATTTCTTTTGGTCACAAGCTGGAATTCAAACTACAGTATGTTCGGTAAAATTCTCCAATTGGCTCTAAGACTTATTTAACAACCATTGGAGGTCAAATATTGTGGTATGACTAAAGGTGATGGTATATCGCGAAAAAAATTTGTGACAACAGATAATTTAAAATGCTGTTTCTCTTGCAACTTGTATGATTTGGTGATATACTCTGATACAACGTAGATGTCTGCCGACCACTAAGAGGCATAAAATATCGGGATTCTTATTGGCTCAGTCAAATGTATGACTATGTGAGGAAGCTGTTAATGAGTAGCTGTTGCCTGCTTGAGTACACATATGTTCTTGAAAGCTAACAAAATCCATTTTCGCCTATTTGAGAAGACCGAAAAACATTTTCCTAATAGACGGGCTAGATTTTGTAACTTGTACGGACGGATGTTTGAAGTGCACGTAATTTTCGTAGGTAAACAAATGTAATATGCGTTGATGTGGCAACATGGCTGGACGTATTTTGTGCGTTCGAAGCCTAGAAGCGTGGAAGCAATAAGGGCGACACAGCTCGTGCATCACACCTCACCCTAACCTCTAGGTGCAAGTCACTAACTGGCTTACAGTATTCTCACGGACGACTACCCTATATGAAACATTCAGTGGTTATCCTATTATTTTATGACGTAATATTGGTACGACTGTACACACCTATACAATTTAAAATTGTGCGCCAAGATTTTCATACCGAAAAACTACCCCAAAAACTCATTTTCGTCTCTTTCGGCCGTAGAAAATATGCCTTAAGCGTTCGTGGTAGATGAATAAACGCTGAAACATTAATTTATTTCTACGCTTTTTTCGAAGCCAATATGGATAAAACACTCAATGACAATCCTAGATAATGGTATTTGCCAACTTTATGAGTAAATATTTATCCAGAATTACTAATTCGTTACGCGTGATGTCTTGCACCGCAGTTAAATGCACGAGGTTCCGGCGTCAGAGATTGTGCCTCAGAAGTTCGTAACACTGGAAACAATTTTGTTTAAAACGTTGGCTAAAACTATTGTCTAGGATTGCTATTGTTTTAGTTTCGCAAATTGGCTTTAAGAAACCTACAGTTATAGATTAATGCTTTTAGCGTTGAATTATGTACCACGCCCTCTTAATGAGTACTGATGAACTTAAAATGGGACAACACACGAGTAAAGTTTGTTTAATTCTAACCTAAGCAGACATCACTTATAGTTGCTGAGTAAAAGAAAACGTGAATTTTTCAGGTCCCTATACATAAGTTGGTGTTACCTTCGCAATTGGCCCTCGATTTATTTGACATCCACCGAGCCAGTAATAGTAAATATACCTTTACGTGTCCCATAGCACTGTATAGGCAGTTCGGAATACAGTGAGCCCTCAATAAAGCCCTGCTAAAGTTCTATTTTCAGCCAATTCGTATATTTCCGCGTGTAACGGCTAACGACGGGAAATGTCTAACCTCTCTGGGCACGGCACTTTATGTTTGCGCGCGTGACATAAATTGTACAGTCGGTAGGAACATATATAGATTAATAAAAAAAGTTTATAAATTATATAAAATTCAATTATATCAATTTTAGTTGACATTGTTTCAGTATTGCTGCATTTAAATAGGAAAATACGCGGAACTATTTTGCTTAACTTCGCTGCCAACTATACAAGCAGTAAGGCAATTATAGTTAACGATGAATAATACGCATTAACAGCTAGTGATATTTTTCAAAGGTTAAATATTTAGTTCTCACTTTATCCCGAACGACATATATCAGCGGGCAGCTAATAAACACATGTAAAGTTTTAAATTTTTATTTTCAGTTTCAGCATTTTTTTTAAATATAAGTAGTTTTTATTCTTTATTTGTATGAGCATGACATTGTAGCCTGTAATGTCTTTATCCGCTGTGATTTTTTTGAGTTGGGTATATCAGTTGGTTTTAGTGTAGTCTTTAAAACGGAAACATGCAAAATATGACTTTAACAAGCCATTGCGCGAATACTATGAGAGATGAAAAAATTTCATAAGAGCCAAATTTTGTCACATTTTGTATCTAAAATAAGAAAAAAAAGTATCTGGTACAAATAAAAAATAAAAAATGGTGATGAAAATTGCGGTAGTCCACGCCCGTTCTAAACGCAAAGGAAAGACGTGTGGTATCGCAGTAATCATGTTCTGATTGGCTTAGTCAAATGAATGATGCCTCTGAACAAAGGCACGCTACCAATAACCATGAAGCAGAGCTGCAGATGTGTCTGTAAGGCAGAGAAACTAGTTGGTGTACAGTTATATTTTACTGAACATCAGAGACATACGACAATCGAAGAATTACTACGTCAACTCAGTAAACTAACAGTGATACAAGACAATACTTGTAGTCTGCATAAAGACGGTAGCAGATGTCTTCTTCCTTTAGGGTGTTCAAGTGCGATAAAATCACAATGTTATACTTTCATGAAATATCGCTAGTTTTGTAGACGATACTAGTGCGTCTAGTTTCCTCTTACGAAAATATTTTAGCTCGCATTTTTTTTCTCATAACTGTGCGTCAAAGTCAAAATTTTCATGTTCTGCTGCCATGCAAAAAGTGAAAACCAGTTGACTTATTTAAGTGAAATAATTCACAGTGAAATAACATACCATGGGCTACGTAATAAAATATTAAGAAACATCCCAATTTTTTAATGTTTCATTGCATAGCTAATGGGATATAAATTCACATAGGATTATTTTGTTTACGTAGGTCAGTTGGTTTTCAGTATTTGCATGGCAGCGTAACATGCAAATTCTGACTTTAACACCCCGCTATGAGAAAACTATGAGAGCTAAAATAGTTTTGTAAGAGGAAACTGTAGTCACAAGTATCGTCTACAAAACTAGCGATATTTCACAAAAATATAAAATCATGATTTTATCGCACTTGAACACTCTTAGACGTCCCAAACTACTGTCGTCTTCTACGACGTCATCATTATTAACCTGTCGTGTGTGTAACATTGTCTACATCTCAGTAATTGTCTGTGTTGTCCTGTTTGTAGTTTCCTGTTTTTGTAGTTTTCATTGTTTTATAGTTTTATTTGTTTTGAACGGTTTATTTATTTTAATTTGGCCTTTTCACCTGTCCTTGAACAGCACGAGAACTTGGAAGAGGTACACGGGGAAGGGGGAAGAAGTCGGCCTATGGTACCATCCCAGCATTCGCTTGGAGTGATTTGAGGAAACTCTGGAAAACCGAAATTAGGATGACCTAATCCAGGGATCGAACCCGGAACCTCCCGAATGCGGGGTATTTATGCAACCCGCAGTAACCCCATATAAATCAAGGCAAATCTTACTATCGCTATAGTAATAAGAGTATCATACATATCAACATTAGCTTCGCATTTTTATCAAAGGCACAGTTGTTATTATTTTCGCTGCGTTCGCCGTAGTCCAGTGTAAATAATTGTTGACTACAAGTTTACAAACATTTTTTTGTATCACGTTGATAAAGTAACCGTTTGTTATACTTTATTTTGAAGAACGCAGCGAAAATAAGAATGAATGTTTCTTTGGTAAACGCAAATATAATACTGATTTATTTTATACTCTTATTACTATAGCAATAGTAAAATTAGCCTTGATTTATATGGGGTTAATGTGGGTTGCATACATGCGCCTGAAACACTGGAATGACCTCTTAAGTATTTTCCAAACACAATCGTTTAATTTCATTGGAAAAGTTACTGACACACATTATTTCGAAACATTAGTAGTTTCTAGACTCCGTATGAAACTGACACAGGTAAATTCCTGAACTTCTGTGTACGTAAAACCATGTAGCCAAGGAATTTCCGTACTTTTTTAGTACGTTAGTCATTGTCTTCTTAGACATACGGTGATACTATTAACTAGTGTAGCTTTCCAACAATGTTATAACATCAAACTGCACATAGGAAATTATTAGTCTTGAGAGTTATAAATTAAAGTAAATATGATTCGGTATTTAAATTCATGTCTCACTCTCTCCATATTATTGCAAATCTATTTAAGGAATTTCGCAATTACAATAAAAACAAGCAACTCCATATCACGTTTGTGTGCATGGCCTAAAAGTTATTCACACAGCCAGAAATAATAAGCTAAGATATGTTACACGTCAGTTTGTGTCGAAAAAATAAGCTGATGGAAGATGCGTGCTTACTTAGGCTTTCTTGATATTACTCTTACGTGTCATTGTAGACTGCACGTAATATGCAAACGGGTTAAGCTGTGCAGGATTTCTTTTTATGCCACGACATTTGCTTCCTCACAAACAGCAGTACTTGAATCCTGATAGCTTTTATTTTTCTCTCAGCAGCTGGAACGGGTCCATTCTCTTTTAAAGCCTTCGCCTATTGCTTGAGTGCTGGAGCTGGCTTCCTTGCATTGCGAGGGAAACTCCAAGTTTACCTCCTCTTTACCTCCATCTACCTTAACAACCCCAAGTTTACCTCCCCTATACCTCCATCTGCCCCTAGAAACCAACAGGCCTGCCGACCAGCTACGTCGTCTGCCTCGGCTCGTTTTCTGTGGTCTGCGGTATTTCGGCACTCGAAGACCTCTAAGCCATGGATTTGCCTTCTACCTGTGTACTGAGCAGACGAGATATCCACTCTTCCCTCACTTACCTGTATTATACCCTTGGAAATAAAGTCGGCCGTTATTGTACTATGTTCTATGGCATTACGAACGACTACACATGTTTGCGATCCTTATTGCTTGATCTGGGACAAATAAATACCCTTATTTAAAAAGCAGGGCCTGAAGAATTTTGTGGATATTGTCTAGGGCATGCAAGAATTCTTACTTTTATCTATGATGACGGCTGCGTTACGATATACAAAATACAGGCTATGAGAGGGATGTGAATACAATTAGTGGCACTGAAAACAAGGAGGTATGTGATAGGTTGAAATAAGCTAGCAGCCACGAACAGCCGTAGCATAGCGTATAGAAATTTGGAGTCTTAGACAGAAGGTACCTAAACCGGGTAATTTTTTTTATATTTATTTAAAGACTATAAGCCCACACCATTTTCTCATACGAGAACGGCCAGCTGCACTACACAGAAAATAAAAGGCGCACTTAAAATAAATAGTAAAAAAAAACATTTGAGAACTATATTTCAATAATTATTATATTACTTACAAGAAATGTCTGGGACTACACGCACACATAAATAATTATATACACTTAAAAACAGGTGTTTTGTAACTTTTATAACTAAGTATAGTTCAATATTAAAAAAAATTGATATTCCTTTTCCATTTTACATCGCACGCACACGCTGTTCGGAAATATTAATGTCATCCGCCATTTGGAAATATTTTCAATCACTTTAATAAAATATTTGGTAGTCTTGTAATAGTGGACTGGAAATGTTTGCACATTTTAAAATATTAGTGAACGGAATTAAAATAAACTGAAAGACTTACGAACCCACATTGGCAAATTATTTGTGCAGAAATTGGCAAAAAGTATAACGCTGAATATCCCCGTTTGGTTTATTTTACATTAACTTGCAATACACAACACATTTTTAGTCAACTTTGTTCCCGATGATTTATGTGCTATTAATAGAGCAATGAGTTTGCCGAGAATATATTTTCTCTGCCATTTTGTTTGCAAGCTTTATGTACACATCGGCACCTTTACTTCATGCTTAGTGTCAGCGGGTCTGTGTTCAGACACGCCTCTCTTTTGACTGCACCAATAAGAACAAGGTTGTACGTCATACGTCTGTGATTGGTAGTTAAAAAATCCAATCACTGATTGTTAGAGACCTCTACTTTTGACGAAACAATTTGTGCAGTTCTGTTTCGTGATCAGTGATCAGTAGAGATGATGGTATCGCGGGAAAACTTGATAGTTTGGTATATTTGAAAGTACGCTCAACCTATCAAATATTACTTGCTTTCGCTTGTACGTGAAACAGTCACTCTATTTGACTGAGCCAATAAGAATCTCTCTCTTTTTAATATTTGATGCTTGTTATTGGTCTGCAGACAGTTAGGTTGTATCAGACGTATATCACCCAGTCATACATGTCACAAGAAACTACAGTGTTTTCAAGGGTATGTTGGCACAAAACATTTTCGCAGTATACTATGATCTCTAGTGATTGGGTGTTTTTTTAAATTATTAGATACCTTAACGTTATGCTGCAATTTCGTGCCTTAACGCTATGCCGCAAACCACAGAAGTCTGGTATCGTCACAGAATATTTAGGAATACAGAAGTGACATAACCAGTAGAACGGCGAACTCAGTCACACATGCCAGCAAAATGGCTTCCCTGGCCAGCAACATTTGGGAAAATACTTCCTGCCAATCAGCGTAAGGCAGCTGTTCTGTTACCCTCCAGCCAGGCCAGTAGGAAACCTGCGGTAACACACAGGAACCAAACATACACGGGGCTGGTATCAACAGTTTCGGGCAGCTAATAAGCGGCCAAGTTCGCCCATGTCAAAACAGCCGCCACGTCATTTCACGTCTGTATTACTATACAGTCTGTGGTATTGCAGTAACCTTATTATGATTGGCGCATTCACATCAGCAATGCCTTTACATAAAGACACGCTGCCAATAACTGTGCAGCAGAACTGCAGATGCGCACTGCAACGGAAATTATAAAAAATCTGTTGTTCACAAAATCGTTGCTATGCCTATTAAGGGCACGGTAGACAGCAATTAATATATATTCCTATCTATACCAGTTTTTTCTTCTTTTTTAGAATATAAATTGTAAAAAGTAGTTTTTTTCTTAAATTGTACCAATTTCCCCTGTTTTTCTAAACATTAATTGTGACTTAACTTAGCGCTTGACAAATTTTTTATCTACAATATTTTTTAGAAAATTGTGGTCAAAGTCAAAATTTGCATGTCATGGTTTTAACGACACCAAAACTAACTAACTTACCAAACGGAAATACTTATTCACATTTAATAACGGTGCTGCAGGCTACAAGGTGTACTATATAAAAAAACATTTGTGAATTTAAAAAACCATGCTAAAAATAATAATTAAAAAATATCTAGATTTTTTTCAAACTAACAATAAATGCAACACGATCCAATATGAAGTGTGCAGTCGTGCAGGGAAGATGGCAGAGGCGCGGCTTGTAGCTAGGAAGACAGATAGTCGCTAGGGACAGTCACAGTCCCCAAGTCACGTGCATACAATTTGTTTGGCGGGCGCAGCCTTGCAAGATGGGATTCGCCGAATGAGAGAGGAAATTTATCGCTGTCTAGGAGATCGGTGTCTCCACTCTATTTGCTGCGCTCCCACTTTCACTTCTTCCCTTTCTGTGTAGAAGGGGGGCGGGGATGAATGATCCGAAAAAATTACAGAAATTCGCCTCTGTGTTTCGGATGCTACACAGAATATAGCCTTGAAATTCAGAGTAAACCTTATCAACGGTAAGGTATACACCACCCCTAACCACTAGTAATTCACTGTTAAGGGCCTCGCATACCATGCGGTTAAAATGCGTTGCTGCGTGTTCGTAAATACGTTTTTTAAGAAACTATTCTACATATGCCTAGTGTGTCTATGTTGAAAAGAAAATACACTGCAAACGATGACTGAAGAGTTGTTTCAAAGCATCGCGTCGATTAGAAAAATAATTTCGGATCTCCTCAAATGGCTAAAGACAGTTTTTTCAACCTTATATATATATATATATATATATATATATATATATATATATATATATATATATATATATATGAAACACTACTTACGGGATTCGTGCGAAACTACTGTGGAAGCATGCAATGGACTTTGCTCAATAGTTTTCACCGATAAGATGGGGCCACGACTGAAAGTGTCAGTCAGCGAGTGATCTAGGATACCACTGCACGTTGTTTCAATGTCTTGCGGTAGAGGCGATACCGCACCAGATGAGCCGGTCAACATCGTCCTTGGCGCCGTGTCTCACTCACACTAACACGCTATTTCACTTCTGTATTCCTAAATATTCTGTGATTGTGTGTTTCAGGATCTTGGGGTTTTACCGGCAAGTCTCACACATGTGGTGTCATAGTATCCTTACTCTGATTGGTGCAGTCAGATGAATGACGTCTCTGCACAGATAGACTCTGCCAATAACCACAAACCAGAGCTGCAGATGTGCACGCAAGACAGTACAGCTATTTGATCCAAAATTACTCTCACCAAAAATAATACTGTAGGTAGACAAAAGTTGAAACTATTTAAAGTAATGGTCTCCCTTGTGAAACACTTATTTGTAGCTTCTCGCACAACTCGACTTTGGTGTTGGTTGGTGAACGTGCCCTGGAACAATATAGGGTGTTGCAAACTACCATGTCGTATTATGGGCTAACAATCCTTACATGTAGAGGAACGAAAAAAATTATGCGCTACAGTTCGCAATACATGACATATGGTTGATAGCGCGCAGGCAGGATCATGTTACTGTGGGGCGTATTAAAGCAGTCTGTGTTAGTGTGGCATAGTAACATGTTACAGACTACTGTAATGATGCCCCACAGCAACATGATCCTGCCCGTGCGCTATTACCATACGCCATGTATTGCGAACTGTAGTGCAGACTTATGCCCGCATAACATTTTTTGTTCCTCTGCATGTGAGGATTGTTACTCTAGAATATAGACAAGGAATTTTCCAACATCCTGTATAAATACCTCTCATAGGCAGGACCACGGACTTTCCACGAAAATAATTTTGTCCCAGTTTGTTTCAGTAAATTACGTACACATCTGCAACTGTGTTAATAGCAGCATCTCTTAGTGAAGTAACGTCTCACATTTGACTGTACCAATCGCAGTAAGTTCACTGCAACACCACACGTCTGTGATTTACCTGTAGAACCTGAAGTCACGTGACAGTTAAGACGTCCAATTACTGACGACGAAGCGGACAGAACTGCATTATATTCACGTAAGGCACAGAAACAAACTGGAGTAAATTTCTTGCCGCGAAATTCCTTGTCCTACTCATAGGCAGAGACCTGAAGAATTAGTGTTTTCATTTGGGCACAAGGTTCCAGCAACTGTAGGTTTGTGTCACTTTCGGAGTTGGCCTTTGACTTATTTGACAGATCCTGGAAGTCTGAGCCAATAATAAAAATGTAATTAATACAGACATATCAGTGGGGTTCGGGTAAAGTGGTGCAAGTAGAGATCAGAAATTTTCGCAAAAAGAATTTGCAACACATTGTTTAAATAAATTCCGTGCACAACTGCAGCTATGCTTCACGGTCAGCGATTGTATGTTTATACTCTGAGGCGTCTTGATTTCTAACCGCTAATCAGAGACGTGTTGTGTCACATTAACTTAAACCTGATTTGCTTAGTCGATTGGGCGACGCATGTGCACAAACACACGCTGCCCTATAGCTATGAATCAGTGCTGCAGATGCGCAAGGGGCGTCCAAACAATTTGTTGCAAAATTATATTCGCGTAAATTTTCTGTCTATACTTACATCACTTTACCCGAACACCACTGATATGTCACTTTACCAGCAAGCAGCTAATGAGTATCTGCCGTCAGCTTCAGTTCTTAAATATTCTTGCAGGCTAGCCTACATGTCAGCGAAACCGCGAATTTTTCCGGTCTCTAGTTATAGGTAGAGGTACGGAAATTTCGCAGATACATTCCAGGTCAGGTTGAACGCCAATTATGTATACTTCATTGTCATGTCTGTGAATTGCTGGCGGTTGTTACGAAACGCGTTTGACTACTGCAAGCCAGTAGTAAATAAGGAAATAAGGCGAAGTGCTATCGCTTGCTACCTGCTTGTACGGTTATAAGCCAATATATAATCGATTGTGGCCAGTGGGTGTATACGACTGACAAGTCTAGGCTGCTGCCAGATGAATCCGCGAAAAATACGTACTTCTAGTTATAGGCCATGTTGCGTAATTTATTAAATGGTAACAGCGAGTAATTATTAGACAAAACCATGGCACGTCATGGGTTGAGATGATGGTTTATCGCGGAAATACTTAACTGTTAATTGGGTTTCAACGCACGTTCAACTTATCAAAATATTACTGGCGGTCGCTAGTACGTATAGTTGTTGCCCTGTTTGACTGAGCCAATAAGAATCCCGTTATTGTAATTTTCGATACAGGTACTCAGGGGATCGGTGTGAAGCCCCAGCGTAAGCTGAGCCGATCACGGGTTGGACTCTATAACTCCCGCTAGGGAGTAGACTTGGGGTTTGCCCTGGGTCATGGTCTGGTCCGTCTTACTGGACTCGCCCACGAGGCGGTTTCGTAGAGGAGGATAGCCTCGCCCTCAGCAAGGTAGATGCCTCCAGCAAGCCTGAAGCTATTCTGTTGCTAGGTGAGTGGGTTTTCACTACCCACCACCGCGATTGGAAGGAGCGTATCTCCCTCTGATAGTGGTATTCAACTACCCTATCTTCACCAGTTCTAATGGGTGTGTTCTGGTAATCAATGGCTGGCCCGGGGTGGGTGGCATCCCCCCGGTATTAAGATCTGTAAGTTGTCTCCTGTTAAGCCTTAGGGATCAGGTACAGGAGGGCAGAACCTGCCACAAGTGACAGAGATGTCTAAATCATGCAGGCAGCTACGTTGTGACAGATGTATAAAACTAATCATACACGTAGAAAGAAACCACAGATAGAATTTATTAGTTTGTGGACATACGCCACTGCTAGAGCCAGTGTTTTTTGGTGGAAAGAATTCTGCAACAGTTTGTTCCAATGCCTTATGTGCACATATGTTTCTCTGCTTCATGGTCTGTGATTGGAAGTTTTTAACTCTCAGCATCTCGGGGTCCTTATACCCGCGTATCACGGACGTATGGTATCGCGGTAACATTGTTCTGGTTGGTGCAGTCAAATGAGCCACGCCTCTGCCCTATTATATTCTGCCAATAACCACGAACCAGAGTTGCAGGTGTGCACGTAAGGCATTGAAACTAGTTGTTGCAGAATAATTTTCATCAAAAATCACTGGCTCTAGCCATTGCTCATGTTTCGTTGACCAAACTTGTATTGAAAGGCAAAGTGACAAATCTAAAAAATAAAAATAATAAAAAACGCAGAAAACGTAAGAAAAAACAATCCCAGGAAGAACTCCGTCAAAAATTTTTTTTTTATTTGTTACAAACCAATAAATTATAATTGTAAACTCCCATTGCAACAAACATTTAAAATTCTCAAGAAATCACAGTGTTTTCAAGGGAACGTTGGCGCAACTAATTTTCGCGATGTACCATCATTAGGGACCTGAAAAATCCGCGTTTTCTTTTGACACAAGCTAGAATTCAAACAACAAAGTTCGTGTCACTTTCTCAATTAGCTCTTGTTATATTTGACTCCTCCTGGAGAGCGTCAAGCCAATAATAAAGAAGCAAGCAGATGGAGGTCAAATAGTGTTGTTGGACCGTAACAGCGAGCAGCTACGTAGATATCCTTGCAGGCTAGCCTCATCATCTCTACTCATGGGGTTAGTGCTTTCACATGCCCTCGTCACTGGTGTCGACTGGATTCAGTAAAGGGAGGGGTTGTGGAGGGAGGGGGTACTCGCCGGTTTAGAATGTTCCCCGTGAACCGGGTGATGGACGCAGTGGACCGGTGATCGATAGCAGCGCGTCTCCAGCGCAGGAGTGGATCCGCGAGATGGGTCAGACAGACAGCTGCGGACACGACGAGAGAAAAAGGGTTGAACGGAAGAGGGATAGGGTTGTGTGTAAGAGAGGGAGAGAAACTCGGCGGTGCGGTATTCGTAAACAGTTTACTGCGTTATACCAGGGGTAGTAGAGGGAGAGGGGGTAGGTCTATCTCTCCCGAGGAACCCGGGTTGACATGGTGATTTCCCATGTGGCCCCGCATCCCTTGTAACAGCCTCCCATACACACAGACGTGCATCCACTACTCATCTCCCGTCCTTGCCTCACACACACACACCATCGTCTGTCTCCCTCCCTCCTGTATTTCATTATCCGGGCGTCCTGGGCGAATAAAAATAAAAATTGTTGTGCGCGGAATTCCTTCCTGCCCCTCGCAAGTTCCGTCCGCGCTGCGCGGGAGGCAATCCTGGCGTTTACGTCGACGAGTCTGTCTCGGAGCGAATGTTCGGAGTGTTTCTTTCGTTTATTATTTCAAGGGAGGGGAGTTGCGGTGTAGTTTCTCCATTACTCAGGTGCACGTCTAGAATATACCGGTTCTTGGGTCATGTGGACCTCTGTCACGCCTTCGTTTCAGCGCCCAATATTTAAAGACGAGAACATATCCATAGTTTAGTTAGTAGCAATTTTCTCGTTATTATTTGGAGATAGACTGTTATTAACTGGCCTGTACTTTATAATTTGTTACATGTTATGAGGTGGACCGTGACTGTAATTTAACCGCAACATATTACATTAATTTTAAATTAATATATCAAACATTACATCTATAACCTACTGCTAGTATTATATTTTTGAATCTGTACCTATCTTAAACATAATTAATAGTTTTACAACCATAATCACAAATGGTGCAGAAAAATAATCCTTTACATGAAATGATTTTCTCACTCACTCATACGCAAATTCGAGGTTTAAATTGGTAATGAATTTACCTTTTAGTCAAAACAACATATCGCATTAATGTATTTAAATAATACATCAGTACACATAAAATTTACTATATGCTAAATTTGACGGCAGATGATCAAATAACATTAATTTGTAAGTAAATATTTCAGATTACTTTTTACAAGCTACAATAAATATTATTTTTGTTAGAGACTTCATAAAATTTAGTGAAATAAGTTCTACTAGGTAAACTTCGAATTTTTAAACACTTAACTCAAAAGGAAAAAAATAGAAAAGAAATAACTTAACTGATTATTGTTCGGTCACTCATTTACAAATTAAGTTACCTTTAAGTATCGAAATTTCATCTAGCATAGTAAAAATATTATATTCTCACTGAAGAAAAACTAAGATACTTCAGCAAACACAACAATTTCACAATCATCTACATTCCCACCCACATACATATGTATGTACAGCACTAGTAAAAATTAAAATAAATAAGAACACAAGCTAATTACTGAATTTATTAAAAATGACATTCAAAAACATTAACGTAGTTATACGCAGTGGAGATATGCTGCAGAAAGTATACCCGTTGAACTCATAGTTCCAGGATCTTTATTTATCAGTAAAAATGACTGACATGTGTCAGTACATTGTAGAAACATATCGTGACTGCATGTTTGAATAAACTTGCCCTCGATTTGAAATATCTTCCTTCGCCCAATGTTATTTTATCTCGACGTTTCCGACTGTCTGGCTGCACGCAGAGGCCTGGAGGTCAAACAGAGGAGCTAAGAGGAAAGGGAAACAGAGGAAATGAGGAAACACGACTTAAGATTAATCACGATAAGTTCCGGAATGTTGCCTAAACTGGGTGTTGTGATGCTCCTCAACGTCTTAAGATTTGAAGAGAAATTTAGAAATGAAATTCATTGAGGATGTCTTTACTCTGATTAAAAATAATAAGTTCTTTTAACATACGACAGCTGAACCTAATTCCAAGCTTATGGATATGAGCAGTATATTTTATCGAATCTTTTAATCCTGGAAATTTTCCGCGCACTTCAGGGTAGTCCAAAATTAAGTCTTAGTTTCTGTCTTACATAATCCATGTAGCTATGAACAATTGTAAAAAGTATCGAATTATCAGAAAATACTACACATGAGTGAGCTCGTTGGCAATTTGTGACTGTTTTATTTCACTAAATACTATTATTTCCTTCCCCCTCCTCCGGCAATTTGATAAAGGTTACGCTTAAAATGCTTTCATGTAACAGGGCAAGAGTGTGCAAGGTGATAACATGCGGCAATGAGTGCGAGAAGTTATTATTTTTTTCTGTGCTCTATCTCCACACACACACACACACACACACACACACATTATATATATGTATATATATAAATATATATAAATATATATATATGTGTGTGTGTGTTGGTGTGTGTGTATGTATGTATGTTTACATAAATATACAGGATGTCCGAAAACGGCCGATTAATAAGCATACCACGCGAATCATTTGTGCCTTCAAAATTTATCTGCGTATTACATTTGAAAAGAGAATTGTATCACTTTATTTTGATACCAATACCAATGTCCACATTGGTAACGGGAATGTGACCAACATTAATATTGAGTGAAGGAAGTATTTCACAAATTGATAAAAAAATACATTTTGATAAATTGTTTATCATAGTGGGAGGGAAGTGGACGGGGTTTGAGTCCGACCGCCTGGATTACAGAGCCAAAAATGTATAGCATTCTCGGTAACTTGGTGAACTATAGCCAAACAACAAGGGGGTCAAGTTTCCAGGCGAGTGTCCAGACCTGTTCTTCTACGGCCGTGGCAAATAACACAATCAATTTTTTTTATATTTCTTCTTCTTCCAATAGGCTTACATTCTTTCCAAGAGAGTTTGTTTGCGTTCTTCCGACTACTTTGGTCTATACTGTTTTTGTCTTGGTTGCTCTGGTGTAACTTCCCATTTGTCTACTTTGTCTGAAGGTGTCTTTTTATAGGATGTCGGTTTATTTTATGTTTGAGGTCCTTTAGAATTTCATTCAGTCGTGTGTTAAGATTTTAAGCGAGGTTAAGTAACCTATTTTTTTGCCAATCGATTTTCTGGTAATCTGTTAAGATGGTCCAAAAATTTCATTCGCCTTCTCTTAGTGTCCATCTCGATTTTTGTGTACTTCCCTGTTGTTTTGATCGATAGTAGCATGTAACCATCGCCAGTGTGTCTTGGAACTAGAATTTTTCTAATTATTTTTCTCTCTTCTTTTTTGAGTTCTAGTTCGTGTTTTATATTTGGCATCAGGGTTTCGCTTGCGTTACGGACTGTTGATTTTAATGACTGTGTTGTAGTGCCGAATTTTATCTGTCTTGAAATTAATTTCTTGTTGAAGAAATTATGGACTGACCGTATGTATGTATGTATGTATGTATGTATGTATGTATGTTTGTGTGTATGCATGTATGTGTATGTATGTGTGTATGTATGCGTATGTACGTGTGTATGCATGTATGTGTATGTATGTACGTATGTATGTATGCGTATGTACGTGTGTATGCATGTATGTACGTATGCTTGCATATATATGTTTGTATACACATGTATATATACGTATGTATATATATATACGTATGTAAATATATACGTATGTATATATACGTATGTATATATATATGTATACGTATGTATGTATATGTATGTATGTATATGTATGTATGTATATGTATGTATGTATATGTATGTATGTATATGTATGTATGTATATATATGTATGTATATATGTGTGTATACATATATATATGTATCTATACGCAGTGTTAGTCAGAACAGTGTGTGTTAATTTCGCGTGGAGAGCAAATAAGTAGAAAATGTTTTTTTTTTTTTTTTTCAATACGTCGGTAAAGTAAAATATAATGGGAGATTCGCTACTCAGAAAATCATCAATACAATTATATTTCTTTAAATAAGAAATTAAATACTACTTCCTGTTAAGTAACAACACGCTGAATACTGTCATATAAGTGGAAAGCCGAGCATTATCTGATTTTATTTAAAGAAATGGTATTTCAAAGTCGATTTTCAGGGTAACATTATCCCCGACTATAATTCTCGCAATAAATAAATTAAAAACGCATTTTGTACTTACTTTTTCACATAAGCTTTCACACACAAAATTGGCACACTCCGTATTTGCCATGTTCTCATTTGTACACACACACCACGCGCGTGTTTGTGTGTGTGTATCTAATATATAAAATTCTCGTGTCACAGTGTTTGTTTCCGTACTCCTACGAAACGGCTTAACCGATTTCAATAAAATTTTGTATATACATTCGGTAGGTCTGTGAATAGGTTTTTATCTATTTTTTATCCTCCTAAGTGCTATTGTTTAGTAAATATTTTTTAATTTAATAATTTTAGAACCTGGTCGATAACTGTGTAAGGGATAATTGATCAGTTATCCCCACGAGCTGATACCAGTCTATCCACACCAGGTGTCGCTGCTCTATTATTATTATTTATTAATTTCTTTATTATTATATCTCTTCCACTTACACATTTACAATAAGTTGTTTATGTGACAAAACAACGTTTGTCGGGGCAGCTAGTGTGTGTGTGTGTGTATATATATATATATATATATATATATATATATATATATATATATATATATATATAAATTACGAAATGGCGTAGCGGCTCATTTTAGCTAAGTGTACTCAGTTCGTGATTGGCTATATGAGGCTATAGACACAGACGGTGTGCCTGATCCGCTACTATACACTGTGTGATATTTATTACTTCTTTGTCTGCAGCTGCTGAGTGGCCAGTGAGTATCCACCATATTGATGGCTCGAGTTTGCTTCACGTGCCGTAGTTTCGTTTCTACGTTATCAGGTATTCTTTGATCGACATCTTCTCTTGCCAAGTTCGGACAGAGAATCATATGCTGGGCTTTAAATGCGATTCAGATTTTTGACAAGGCCTTTCCAACCCTTCCCCCTCCCCATCCTTACTTCAAGAAGATTATTTTCCCACTCAGTTGTTGACATAGTCTTCTCTTGTTCAGGAAAAGAGACGTAAAATATTAACTTTGGAAATGAAATTCATTTCTAATTACAGAACAAACGTAATTAGTTGAGTTTGTCCTTCGGTTTCATCAGCAGTTAAATTCTTATGTTTTAAAAACCAAATTGTAAACTATTTGATACTTTAGTAAACAATAGTTGTGTAATATTGATAAATTCCAGTAAAATAATTATTTCGTGCCTCCCCTCAAAAATAATATAAAGAACAACAATTGTCTATGCTGTCTTAACTGAGTTGTCCTGAGTTTTCACAGCAGTTCTGGTTATTTAATTGGGCCTCTATTAGTTTTATTTAAAATTCCTTGCCCCCTTCCACTAAACCTTCGCTAGCAAATTTTTGGGTAGGCCTACCCCCGTTCTGCCCCTCTACTTCGGTTTGGTCATCCCAACCCAAAAGTATTTTTTTTTTCCGTCAGAAATCTTTGCGGGCGCCCGCACAAGAACTCACAAGATTTTCGTTGTAATTGAATGGATAGTATAGGAACGCATAGAACACGAACAACCTAATAAATATTAATTTTTATTACATATCAATATACTAGGGCAACAATCTTCACGTGTAGAGGAACAAAAAGTGTTATATAAACACAGGTCCAAAAACGCACCGTTTCTGCGCTACAGTTGGCATACATGACGTATGGTTGATAGCGCGCTGGCAGGATCATATTGCTGTCACAGTTGTTCCTACTGTCTGTGTTAGTGGCGTAGTGTGTGGCATAGTAACATGTTATGTACTGCTGTAATGATGCCCCACAGCAACATGATCCTACCCGCGCGCTATCAACCATACGTCATGTATTGCCAAGATAAACGGTGCGTTTTTGAACCTATGTTCATATAAAACTCTTTTGTTCCTCTATACGTGAGGATTGTTACCGTAGAATATTGACATGGAATTTTGCAACATGCTGTATATTTTATTCCGTCCTATTTGACACAATTCCTTGCGAGATGTATTACATATTTTTTTATTGCGTTATTACATATCTTCTTTCTACAACTAAGGTTGGCTAACTTTCCTGGTTGTTCTTTCGCATCACCTTAGTTTCTGTTAAAATATAATACAAGGCTAGCGACCTGATAGAAAAAAAACTCGTGTTCTTCCGGACACCAGCTAGGTTTTAAACAACTGTATGTTCGCGTCACTTTCGCAGTTAGCTCTTGACTTATTCGTAGACAGGAAACTTCCACGTAATAGGTTTGTGTAGCACTTAGTTACAGTGTCTTACGTACACATCTAGTTCAACTTCATGGTTATTAGTTGGGACCCTCTGTTTTTCGCGAAAAGAATGTTGCCCCACTTTGTTTCAGTGACATCTGTAGCTCTGCTTCGTAACCGTTGATTGGACGTCGTAGCTCTGACGTGTCTTGCGGTTTTACTGGCAGATCTTAGACATGTGAAGTTGTAGTAACGTTATTGTGGTTGACAAAGTCAAATGAGAGACATCACTTCGCAAAGACACGCTGTCGCTGAAACAAAGTTGGGCAAAATTCTTTTCGTGAAAAACAGGATTTGCAAGTTATTAGCTCTGCTTATTTGTACAGATTCTTCGCTCATTTGACTACGCCAGTCAGAACATGGTTATCTGCGACACCACACGTCTGTGATTGGCGGATACAACCCCTACACACTGAGAGCTAGAACATCCAATCACCGACCACGAAGCACAGAGGCACGTGTGTATATAAGCAGAGACATGCCAAATCCGCGTTATTTCTTGCCAACAGGCTAGACTCTAAATGGTTATATACTCGTTCAACTTCCCCCATAGGCAAGCAATGCCGTGGTCTGCCGGGTAAAATACATGTGCAATAATTACAAGTTATATGTTTGAGTGCCCAGCCACTTGCCACACACATAACTGACATCACACAGAGTCTACGGCCAGTGTCATCTCATACTGTAATATATAGGAATGCTAAGTATAGTCTGTTATCAAATATTAATGCCAATTTTGCATGCTCCTATATATAAGACACTGAAACAAGTGGTGGAAACAATTGTTCACGAAAACTTCCCGTCTCTCTACTTTTTTGACACCTCCTGGCAGGCTTTGGGTCAATAATATAGAAGTAACTTAAGGGTATCTCTAAGTCAAAGAGCAGCCAATCTACAGATGCTGTTTGTTTGTGTACACAGATTGTCTTGGAGTCTCGCCTACAGGTTAGTGAACCCGCGAATATTCTCATATCACACACTAAAAACTGTTTCCTTATTATCACACATTTCAAATAAGAAAGAATGTTTCTGTTTAAAAGTTAGAGTTGCGGTAGCAAAAATTTTGCTATTAAAATAGTTTATTTGGAATCTTTAGAGTGAAGATAGTTTTATTTTCAACGTAAGGTTTAGGTTGAAAAAGTTATATGTCTTATAAATAAACGTGTGTTATTTTAAAACAAAACGTTTTAAAGAAAAACCAAATGACACCGAACATAAGTCTTTGAAACTTTTCTTCGCCGAAGCAATATTTATTTACCGCAAGCTAAATATTCCCAAATATAATTTTTTTTTTTTTTTGCTGTGAAGAAAGCGTTTTTACTATGTATTAGTGACGTACGGTCTCAATTTAATTTTAAATAGTAGAATAGTACGATTTCCAATAGTTTGAATGATTTTTTTTTGTTTTATTGCTGGTTTTCTATTCGTTCATAACGGTGTTAGTCTTAAAAATGGATTAGTGTATAATACATTGATATTGTAAGAACTTGTAAGAATCGTTCAAAAAATTTACAGAACTGGTTTAAAGTTGTTTTTGAAAATTTTATTACAATGTTTTGCTTGTAACAGTACAAAATAACATTTTTACCATCGTCTATTTTAAATGTTCGATTCCGTAACGGTCTGAAACGTGTTCTCGCAGAGCGCCGTGTTTGAGTTTCGTTTAATAACCTCGTGCAGAAACGTTTATTTCATAAACATTGCAGGGCCGTCAGTTCAAACACTGTGTATGTGAACGCCTGACTGTTTCATCGACATAATTTACACCAGGCTGCCCCTCAATACGCGATATTTTGTCAGCACGCCCTTAATTTTTGCGTGAATGTCTGCGCCAAACTGGCTGGCTGGAAATTTGTTCTCGATTATACTGTCCGCTCAGTATCTGCTAAATAAACAGATGATACTGGGATCAACACTGGCCAAAGCACACAGCCGTGTTTTCATTTCATTGTGTGAAAACTCACTGCGTTTCAAGTATTGATTTCTGCAGCGTTGTTTTTGAGGGTGGGTTCCCTCTTGCTGTTTAGGTTGAAAAAGAAAACTAGAAGTTTCAATATTTTGAATTTGTGCGAGTGAATATGTTAATGTCAACACATCCCTTGAAAATGTACGAGTGGTGCAATAGAGGCAGGTATAATTTTAATCACTTAACATATTACATTGGTTATTCTCGTTCAAGTTAGGTGTGTGACGTAATATAATATTAATTTTCATCGTTGTGCGAGGCTAGAAGCATAGAACAATACAGATGGCACCCCTCCGTGTAATTAGCGTATTTAATATTATTTCCATAGTCACTGTATAGCTAATTGCTGCTAGCATGGCCGTACCCAGGGGGGTGGTTTTGGGGGTTCAAACCCCCTCTGAAATGTCAGTTTCCCTAACTAGGTATCCCATTTTATATTACAGAAAAATATAATGTACTATAAAAACAACCAAAATGTTAATAAACTATGTTAATATTACATTTAGAGACGCCAAACACAAATGACATTGAAACATTTATGCAAGATGAGTGTTAAAAACCCCCTCCGAAAATTATTCCTAGGTACGCACATGGCTGCTAGTAATAAGTACTAATGCAATATCTTCGCGAAGGATCTCTGATTAAGTTAAACAAATGAACATTAAATTCTGGCCAGACCAAAACTTGTCTTTTAACAGTTGAGACGAAAAACTAATGTGTACGTTAAGAGGATGAGTTAAGCTGTAAAATTGTAATTGTAATTATGAACGCCGGTGTATGTAAATGTAAAAAAAAATTAGGTATACGGTGAAATTGTTTCTTGTACATTTGATAATGGTAGCGATCCTTTACATTTTGAGGGAACAGTCAAATATAAACCAGACTTGTACAGTAACAGCGCTAGACTATGCTCTATTTGCAAGCCAGTAGCACAGACTAGATAGTAATACAGATGTGGAATGACGTGGCGGCTCATTTGATACGGACGAACTTGGCCACATATTGGCTGCCCGAGGTTGTTGCTACCAGCCCCATGTATGTTACTACAAGGTTTACTATTGGCCTGGCTGCCGGCTAGTAGGACAGCTGCTTTACGCTGATTGGCTGTAGGTGTTTCCGCCATGTTGCTGGTCAGGGAAGCCATTTTGCTGGTTATTTCACTTCTGTATTCCTGAATATTCTGTACCTGTAGTATTTGGTAGGTACCCCGTATTGCCTGGAAGTTGATTACATGCCAAATTTTTACAGTGCATGTCACTGATAAATAAGGACATGAAGTTTTCGCGAAAACATTTTCGCACCGCTTTGTTTCAATGCCTTATGTGCACGACTGCAGGTATGTTTGCTGGTCGGTGATTGGATGGTTCTAACTGTCATCGTCTTGGGTGTTTCGTCCACAAATCACACACATGTGGGAACACATTAACCTGGTTCTGATTGACGTCTCTGCCCAAAGTCACACTGCCAATAATCGTAAAATACAGCTGCAGATGTGCGCGCAAGGCTCTGAATCGAAGTGTTGCGAAAATATTTTCGCGAAAACTTGTGGTATCTACCGATATAGCCATGATTTTATGACGAAAAGGTTTTTACAACATTTGGTTCCCATGCGTCATGTGTACATCTGCAGCTCTGCTACATCGTCTGCGATTTGATGATTTTGCTCTCACTTGCCTTGGCAAATCACATACGTACAGAGCCACAATAATCTTATTTTGACTGGCGTAGTCAAATGAGAGACGGTTCTGAACAAATACACGTTGCTAATAACTATGAAGCACAGCCGCGGGTGTGCGCATGAGACACTGAAACAGTGGGGTGAAAATCTTTTCGCAACAAAATTGTGGCCCTACCGAAAAAAAAAATCTTGTTCTAGCCTATTCATTCGCATTCGTTAGTCTCATAATTTCTTAACCACAATTGACAGTACAATCAATAATCATGTTTACGTGAGGAAAGCGTTAATATATGTACTTTCTTAACAGCTCAGTCAGTGCAGCTGCTATAGTGAACGTGCTGCAAGCAAAATAAATTAGGCGCGCTGTACACTATGAGTGAATTGTGGGCGTTTTAAAAGTAATACATAGATGTGATGGTAGCAGATTTGAGTCATGTATATGAATACGTTGTATTTCAAGCCAAGAGAGCTTTAAAACAACAACATAAAGCAGATTTGAGACACGAGTAGGGCACTTTTGACAATGAAAAAAAAAAATCCTAGACTGTAATAAAAGTTGTTAACTCATTCACAGTGTGGGAAACGTACCATACTTCAGCTTGTGACAGAGCAGACGTTGATGATTGCTAGAGATGATGGTATATCGCGGAAATGTTTCGGGCCAACATACCTTTGAAAACACTGTAGTTTCTTGTGACATGTGTGATACGTCTGCCACAACGTAGCCACAGACTAAATAGTAATACAAACGTGAAATGACGTGGCGGCTCGTTTGATATAGGCGAACTTGGCCGCTTATTGGCTGCCCGAGGCTGTAGACTCCAGCCCCGTGTCTGTTTGGCTCCTGCATGTTACTACAGGTTTCCTATTGGCCTGGCTGCCGACTAGCAGAGCAGCTGCCTCACGCTGATTGGCAGTAGGTGTTTCCGCCATGTTGCTGGCCAGGG
>PNEQ01120029.1:0-33191 GCA_003012365.1 Medauroidea extradentata | reverse complement strand
AAAATTAATTATTTCCCTCGACCAAATTATTCATTTAAACGCAATTTGTTTGTGCCAAACGTATATTTGGTTACTACAGGACGTCGAATAAATATTTTGTGTAAACAAACAACTCGTTACAACTTGTCAACAAAATAATATTGTTAGTTATAAGTGAAGTGCTTTGTACCAACAATTTTTTTTCGATGGACTAAATTATATTGTTGGCGAAACTAAGTACATTTGGTTGACTTGCGGATGATGGCAGGCTGGCGTGCGTAAGTGATAAGATGGCGAACACTGTATACCTCAACATTCAAAATATAAGTTTGTGCCACAAATTGGACGTCTAAACTGTTAATCAGCATAATTCTAGTATCTTAAATTTAGCTATAACAATTTCAAAGTGGTTAATTCGATTGATCACAAAAGAAAATGCTATAAACTTACACTGTACCTCCACGACTCATTGTTTGTGCTGCGGCCCTGCGGTGAACGACGTAACTATTCCTATACAAATAACACTCTCCCTCCCATGGAAGCACTCGTAGCTCAGTTGGTTAGGTCATGCATTGCAGGTGATATATGAAGAGGTAATGGATCGAATCCCGGCGCGGGCACACTTTTTTTTTTAGCTTTTAAAATTTTAGAAATTTTCCAAGTTTATAAAATATAATCTGTGGTTTAGTTCTTAAAATATTGTATGCGCATTTAATATGTCCAATGAAATATTTTTATGACCATCTAAATATTTGGTACTGCTAACAAAATTCAGCTATTTGCCTCAAACAAATCGAGGGAACAAAATAATTTGGTACAAGCAAACAAATATTTCGTTGCCCCTCTGTAAACAAATGATTTGGTTGATTGAAGCAAATTTTGTTTGCATCAACAAAATTTTTTTCTCAGTGCATATTTTACTGTTTGAAGAAAGATACTACCTACTGTGGATACAAATGAACCAGCAGATATCCTTACAAATAACTACTAAAGCGATGACACGGTAAAATACAGATTTTTCAGCTCTCGCTCGGATTGCGAATATACTATTATTGCACTGAGACGTACAGTTTTGTTTTTACGTAGAAATAAAGTGATATGTTTCAGAGCATTAGTGCTTTACCTCCCTCTGAGCAACGTTTTCTATTTTACAAATGTCTGAAAATAACAACTTGTTTTGTTTCAAAACAATAAATAGGCTTACATGATGTCTGTTAAATTTCTAAATACATATGATATTGCATTACGAAATGGACCAATGATGACTGAGCTGATTAAATAAACAATTAATAAATTTTCAAGTGTTCCTATATTTTCTCATGTAGTATATAGATTTTACCGTATAAACGGATTAAATAAATTATTAAATAAATAAATAGAAATAAATATATATAGCCATTCTTATGTGGGAAATTACTGAATAAATAAATCACTTTAAACAAATTATAAATATGATGATAACATACTCTCCTTATAATTTTACCTAAATTAAAAAAAATATACCTTAATTATAAATGTAAAGCTCGAAATTATAATTACGTAATTAGGTGTTTTATGTGATGAGACAGTGGATTGGTTTGTAGTCTAGATCTAACTGCATAAGAATAAAATATTTTTTATTAATATTGGTGAACTATCGAAATCAATGTTGCAGATAAGCAAGAATGAGGCAAAAGCAATAAATTGATGGAAAACTTGTATAAATAAATAAATACACATACATACATGCATACATACACAGACAAAGGGTAAAGGGGAAAAATATACTAGTTTAATTAAGTATGTTCTAGGAGAAAAAAAAGGGGGAGGGGCAGTGGTTTGGTACGTGACCAAGAACCAATAGTATGAAAAACAATTCAATTAAAGTGTGTATGTTAAAATGAATTGGGAATTAGATTAATGAAAGGTAATATGTCAGATGCTTGAGTGGGTAAGTGTGAGAGAAGAAAGTGTTCAATTAATCGGAGACAAGTTTGAGTATGAAAAGCAAAATTTTATTACATTAAATATAAAAATAATAAATTAAGTTTTTAAAAATGCTATAAATTTACGAAAAGTAATAATAAAAGAATTCAAATAGTAAACATGGAATTAAATTAATACAAATATTGTTCCGGATACAAAAATTTATTAATTCAATTTTTTTTTCGGAAATGAATAAAAATGTATCATTTGATTTGAATATGGATGTTTAGTACCCACTCAATAATCCCCTGAAAAAAATCAGTCATCTTTCCACTTTGAGAAGACCGATGTCATGCTAATTTGGGCGACTGAGTACGGTAATTTTTGTATGTTGACCGCTGGTAAGGGGGGGGGGGGGAATTTTGAGGGAAACCGAACAGTTTTAAGTGAAATTCGGTAGTTTTTTTTTTTTTTTGTAAAAAGGGAAATAATTTGCCTGCCGAGTGACGTATAGAGGGCACTTCCCCCAAATACCTTCCATGAAAGGTACCAAACTTAACCTTACTAGTTAACGTAAATATATATTGAGGGCCGCAAATATGTAAGGAAAGTATGTTTCTAAACAATAAGCTAAGTATAAGGTAGTCCTCAGGCATACCTTCTAAAGCTATGGAACTATTCAAGACCATTTAAATTGTGGTATGTTTGATTGTATACGAGGCAGAATTGCTGATAGTAGTTAAATTACAAAACTGTCTCCGCCGTAATACTATAAAAAAAAATTAAGTTGTTCGTACATGACCCCCGAATATAAAATAATTTTTTAGTAAAATGTCGATGTACTATGGTTTTATATAGGTACGTATTAAAGAAAAAGATACACATGAACTTCATTATAGCGATCACGCTGTTTTTTTTTTTAATTTTGAAAGTTTCTTAGAAAAAAGTGTTTTCGTAAGTGTTATTGGTATATCGTAACAAGGAGAGAGAAATTTGCTAGACTCCACTTTGAGATTAACGTATATGTTTGCTATACTTGCCTCGATACAAGGGCTACTGGACCGAAATATTGAAGTTTTCTTACTTTTAATGGTAAATACAAGTCAACTGTTCACCCATTGGTATACAACAAACATGTTATTCACATCTCTTACCCCGAGAGACAATTTGTTGTAAAGCTCAGAGGATTACTTCACCTCTACAAAAACAGCAAGTTACATCAATCACACTTTGGTCGGAAATACGCATGAACAATTTGAAATCGGACAAATCCGTTAATCAATAGGAGTCGAACAAAAACGACGGAGCAGTAAGGTCGACCTTGAAGCGCGCATCAAATGCTGCATCGCCTCAACGAGCCAAGAGCTAAACTAGAGAACAAGCTTCCCGCCGAACGGTTTTTACTATGGGACACTAAGCGGTGACAATATAATGTTATTGGCGGATAGTCTGCAACTAAGTTCAGTGCAGGTTGTTACCTGAGTTTCATTTACACCTGGTTAGTACATTTCGAAGAATGGCAGTCTGAATATACCGTTTTTAGCCATGCTTAAGGGCTTAGAAACAGTGTTATTAATTAAAGTGGCGTCTTAACAACGAAGTTCCGACCTTGCCTAAAGAGTCTTTTCCTTTCGTACGTTGGCACGATGGGCATACGTGGAATATTTTCGTAGAAAAACCTGTTTACGGACACACTAACACGCATTTCAAGCGTGAGGTAGGCGGCCGCCTTAATGTCGGTATTTACCAATAAAGTCAAGACCCGCAATTTTGATATTTTAGAGTTTTGCTGGCACTATAGCCGGATACATGTTAGATTCCGGAAATAATAATTAGTTGATTAAAATTAATTAAAAAATAAAATTTCCTTTAAATAAAAATATTAATTATTCGATTATAACTCCGGTTGTGAGTCAACGGAACTTTGTAAGGACTTCCTAAATAATTTGATGTAGGCCTAATGAGTTCCAAGATAGTGACCACCGGAACGTTAACGGCGGACCAAAAAAAAGTACGGACAGTAATTTGAAATAGTTACTAAAGCAGTCCACGTCCAGGTGTTATTTTATGTACTTTACGTCAAGTAAGCGTAGAATTATGTTTGGAACGCTTCGGATTTTAACCTGCACCCATAATATGCAGATTAGAACAGTAGTAGTTTCAAGATAAGAAAATATATCTGTGGAGGACAAGAATATATATACTATGTTGCCACATAGCGCACGTAAAATGTCATTGTACTACATTTTGCCACTAACATTTTTGTCACTAATTTTGTCCAGGATTCACGCAGTGTACTTATTAAACGGTTGATTCTAGACATCCTGTAAGTAATATACAAATAGTTCGTTATAAGCTCAGGATGGGGAAATTGTTAAGTCTAGACCACGGTCTATGAAGGTAGAGGTCTTGACACTGAGGAATAAAATGCGACTCCCTTCATGTCGCCGAGCGCTAGTAGTAATTTGGTGGAAGATTTGTCTTGTTTTTGTATTTGGCTTAGCTTAAAATGTGAAGTTGTTATCGGAATTGCGAATATTATATCGAAGAAAAAAATGGGAACGTAATTTTGTATTGGAACAAAATTTTTTACAATAATAAAATTTAATTTTTCAATATTTTACATGTAGATGCACATTGCAACGTTTCTCAAATTTTGTAGGGCACGAAATATAGTTTTTGTTCGAATGTGTTCACTAAAACAATAACACACAATATATTTCTTCACACTACTTTTATAAACAATTCCACACATGCCAATGCATTTATGGACATGGAACATGTATATACTATATCAGCTTACCTTATTAACATTATTTTATGTAAATAATTGCAAAAATGTTAAAACGCGAGATGTAAACAAGACAAATCGTCCACCAAATTACTACTAGCGCTCGGCGACATGAAGGGGTCACTTTCTCTTGCTGGAGAGCATAGGCAGTGTCAAGACCTCTACCTCTTAGACCGTGGTCTAGACACTGGAAAATTTTGCTAGTTCACTGACCTGTAAGCTAGGCTCCAAGAATGTTTGTGTACCCAAGTACACCACAGATAACCATTGGTTACTCGCTGACAGTGATAGCACATAATTGTACTGTACTTGCATTTGAATACGTCTTTATTGTTGGCAAGTGCTACCCAGGATGTGTCAAGTAAGTCAAGGGCCAACTGCGAGCGTGACGTGAGCTTAGAATTGTGTGAAGTATAGCTCGTGTCAGGAAGAACAACCACATTTTTCAGGTCTCTGCTCACTCACTTACAATGAGGTAAACACGAGCCTGAAATGTACAACGAGGGCATTGTGAGGCCGAGCAGTTAATTCGTCTGCCTCCCACAACGATTATAAAGCTTCGGCTCTCAGCGAGCGTAAACATGTAGGGAACGCAGCAGTCATTACCGGTGTCAAGCGAGTGCGCATTTCGTCGCTGCTCCACGCCCATCTGTCTTCACTTATAGCCGTATGCTGTATATAACTTGTAAAACATTGTTTGAGCTGAAATACGATTAACTCTACCACGTGTTAAGAAGATAATCGAATATCTCGCGGACGGGTTTGGCGAGGGAAAATTTCAGTCTTTAGTTGGGCTGAAGTCGGTAACAGGTGTAATAAAATGAAAGATAGTAATACAATTAATGAAAACTATAGGTTATATAACGAGAAAAAACACTTGAACTAAACTTTCGAAAAAAAAAAAAACTATTTCAGCTTTTTAATTTTATTCGCAAAATAATCTCTTTCGTAACGAAAACTCTGTAAACAGAAAATGACAACATATTTTGCTCCTGTACCGACACCAGCAACGTTTGAATTTGAATGGTATTCCTAAGCAGACGTCACTCACGTATGTTCAGTAGTTTTCGAATATACCTGCGGAGGCAGACGCTCTACACACCACTCAGCAGCCTGAGCAGCCGGCCATCTTAATTGAAGCGCACACAGATGTACGCGGAAGAACATAACCACAAAGTAATTAGCGAGGGTAGTTGAACGACCGCACAGACAGCACGGTCTTGCCTGGGGCCGGGAAGTAAGGGAGGGGCGAGGTGAGGTGAGAGCTGGCCAAGATCTTGGCGGACAATCCGTTCCAGGGAGGCGCGCACGAGCGCGGGGGTCGAATTCCGAGCTACGCCCCTCCCTCCGGCGACGAGCTGAAAGTGTTGGCCTGCTTCCCAAAGCTCTCTTCCGCAGCTGACCCACATCCCGGCTCGTGTCAGGTGCGCCGGGAAACAACCAACCAGAGGTACGTGCGGTAAAAACTGAAAGTCACTGCTGCCACTACGACGAGGTCCGACAAGTGCCCGCGGCGACAGACGTCGTCACGTCCTCAGACGAAGTTCTCGAGGTCTATGAGAGCGGTGACGACTGCTTCACCGGCTGGCTCTTTGCACACAGGAAGTTCAATATTCGCGGTCAACAATATCGAAACTCTGCTTGGATTAACTAAATAATTGTAATAACTAACGCCATTCACTACGCAGGCTCTATATTTTGGTGTTAACATTGGTTGGCGTATTCTTAATAGCCCCGCTCAACAAATTATGAAAAGTAGTTCAATAAAATTAATCGTACTACAATTTAACTGGCATATAATAAAATGGTTTATTCTTAATTTATAAACATTCCAGCAGAACCGGGTGTAGTATTAGGACCTAATCCATTCACAGTTATATCAACCAACTCACGTGCCGCCACACGCTGCTAACTGAGGTGGAGAATTGCAATACTAATTGATACTGTTGTACACAAGACGCCCACGCTTTCCCTTGCAAATATTTAACTGGTGAATTTGTTCTGAAATATCTCGACGAAGTGGCCGGGCAGAAAGCAAACAGCTCCTCCCGCGCTCGCTTTTACTTCGTTCTTCTAAAATCATAACGATGACCCTTACACCGTTACTTTTGGCGGAAAAAGGTCCCCATAGTCCAAAAATCCTTGGGTACGCCTCCCAACCAATGGAAACACTGAACTACGTACCTAACTCCGCCCCTCGTGAGCAAAATGTCACGTTGCCCTTACCGTTATTTGTTCTTTAACTTTCATTTTAAGTTTTTTTTTTTTTTTTTTTCACATTTGTTGATATACACTCGAATACTAGATATTATTAACGTCGTCCTCTTACAACGTTAATGAAACACATAACTAAGCATATGAATAAAAGTAACCCCCTGACAGGTTGTTTCAAGGGTGGTGTGGCAGAGGGATGATAACTGGAAAGAGAAGGAAGGGTGCTGCCGGTCCGGCCCAAGCCTTTTGTGGCGGCAGACCATCCCCTCTCTTGCCTTGATTTTAAATGTACGTGCTAGTACTAAACTGATCCGTAAGTACTTAAATCTAATAATACAACTAAATTACCTTTGTAATAACAACCATCGTGTCAAGACGATTAATTTAATAACCGACACGAGGTAACTACAGTTTCAAATGCCCTCCTTACATTACAAAAATACTTATGCTCAGTGCTATAACAATTAAACTTAGGCACGTCTCAACGTCTCATGGTATTGCTGTCGGGAAAAAATTTCTGCATTTAGAAAATAAAAATATTGCTGCAGGAACAAAAATGTGGAATACAATTTATGAGAGAGTTTTCGAGTGTTTTTAGGCATAAAAGCACTTACTAGCTCACAGTTTTCAGGGCATTGGAAAAACCGCTTAAAAATTCTATAACAATTTGGGGCGAACAAAGAGGAACTAAAAGTCAGTGATGGCATAAATGTAGACTCGACAAGTACTCAGCCCTACTTACCATGTACATTCCTATCCTTGCTTACATCGTGGCTCTGTGGCAGTTAGCGCCCTTAATTTGTCATTAAGCTCGTGGTAATGTTTAGTGTTTCATTCCGTACTTTTGTAATTAGTAATTTACTATGGTTTAACTAATTGGTTAATACCGTCGAGTATTATATGCTAAGGGATATTGATAACATCGTCCATGAAACAGCAATATGGCGTAACCCTCGTTTTAACTGAAGTTAACTGTTCGCTGTATAAAGGCATAGTGGCTATTTTTATACTTTCAGTAAAAATGTCATATCTCCCCAAGAACTAATCTGGATTTATTTTTATGCATATCAGAATGCTTTTTCTCTTATAATTAAAAAAAAAGTTTTCTGTGCAACTCCAGTATTGTGGGATACGACATATTGCAGATTTATGACCCTTACATCACAGGTGGTGCCGGAAACGTTGCTACAACGTTACAATATGCCAAGTTAGTTAAACAGTCTATCGACATGTTGCCTGCACATGCCAGAAATGTTACATGGGCAACATTGCATGCAGATGGGACCCTGCAGCACGTTGCATGCACATGCCAAAAACGTTATATGGGCAACGTTGCAGATGGGACCTTGCAGCACGTTGCCTGCACATGCCAGAAACGTTACATGGGCAACGTTGCAGATGGGACCTTGCAGCACGTTGCCTGCACATGCCAGAAACGTTACATGGGCAACGTTGCAGATGGGACCTTGCAGCACGTTGCCTGCACATACCAGAAATGTTACATGGGCAACGTTGCAGATGGGACCTTGCAGGCTGCAGCACGTTGCCTACACGTGACAGGAACATTACATGGGCAACGTTGCAGATGGGACCTTGCGGCATGTTGCCTGAACGTGCCAGAAACGTTATATGGGCAAAGTTGCAAATGGGACCTTGCAGCACGTTATCTGCACGTGACAGAAATGTAATATGGGCAACGTTGTAGATGGGACCTTGCAGCACGTTGCCTGCAAGTGCCAGAAATGTTCCATGGGCAACGTTGCAGATTGGACCTTGAAGTACGTTGCCTGCATGTGCCAGAAATGTTACAGTTGTAACTTTACCCACCAAATCAGTTAGTTTCATTTCTGACCAACAGGTTCCATGCATGTATAATGGTGATTGTTTTATATTCACATGTGCAAATAATCCGAAAATTCTGTGTTTTACATGAGCTATTGTGGCATCCCGTTAACTCTATTTTAAAACTCTTAAAATTTGGGAAACAACATTTAACAGTGTTAAACTATTTAGTATTCACTTAATTATTACAGAGGTGGTAAGCATTTTATTTTATTTATGTATCATTAATAGTGTAATACTTTTCATATCAGTGATTGTGCATCCAAACACTTAATATCAATACAAACAATGGTAATTTTTTGTTCTCACATTTCATCATCATTCTTACATTAAGCGATGATATTGTAAATATTTGAACTTTGCGCAAAGGTGTACGGAAGATAAAAAAAATGAATCTAGAAGTTTTGAAATAAGGCTGTTCAAGTTATAACAATGTGCTAATCATGTGCTTTCGAAGCGCTGGCAACGTGCAGGCAACCTCCTGGCGAAGTGCAGGCAACGTTTCAATATGACGTTGCCTGCACGAGACGTTGGCATGTTGCCGGCACCTTTTAGGCACATTCCTGGCACAAAAGAGCACATTGTAGCAACGTGCTGGATGTGTGCTATAAATGTGCTAGCAACGTGCAGTTTGTGACGTGCAGGCAACGTCATATTGTAATGTTGCCTGCACAAGACGTTGGCACGTTGCCTGCAACTATTCTGCACATTTTTGGCACATCACAGCACGTTGTAGCAACGTCACAATGTTACAGTGTGACGTGCAGGCAACGTTGCCGTGCTATTAAGGGAACGACATGCTAATAACTAAATACTTAACAACTAATGTGTCAAATTTAGTACAGCAAAACAATTAGACGAAATATGAAATTAGGCAATGTTTTCAATGGTGCGCTATCAACCGTGAAACCGATACTTACTGCTACATCACAGGACATAATGGAACGCTCAGGGCGTAATATCAGAAGATGATGACAAGGAAGCACAAGACGTAATAGGTAGGAAGATCATGTAATATTTTTAGAATTTTTTCTTGCATAGTAAAGTACGATTTTATGAACTCGGGAGGAAATTGCTTGTACCTATGAAAAATCATTTAACCGACAGGAAATATAAAAATTCTGGCGTTTTCGTCACAGAACAAATAGCCTGCTATAAAACGGTTTACAAAGTAATCTGATCTCTCTTTTATATACCAAATGCTCCCGCCCTAATGTTCAAGTTCTATTATTTCATTTAAGGAACTATAATCGGTTTGACTGAAAGTGCAAAGTATATTAATATTTTTGGGTTACAGTATATGTGCAAGTACGGTATATGCAGGAACATTCCTTTATAATTTTTAAAAAACTTGTAACGGAGTTTCATTTTTAAAAGATTACTTACCGGTACCGTAAAAAATATTCAGTCATTTTCTGTTCTTATGTACTGTTCAATTTTCGTGGTTAATTCATTACTTCTCAAATCTCAGTGTATGTATGAACTTCAGAGCTAAAAATATCTTCCGCTACACAGAAAGACTGTGGCCATGTCAAATTGGTGCTGTTAGTTGACTAAACGGCAACATGACCGAAGTCGTTATATTAAATTACATTTCATTCGGTTTATTCCATACTTCTAGTATGCAAAAAAGCGTTCTAAATACGAAGTACTTTACAACGTTCCAAACAAACCACACAAGTTTTAATTTCTAAATAGCAAACTGTAATACGGTGTAGGGTACGTCACAATAATCTAGTTCATCCATTCGTTGACCAGGTGACTATGAAACAGAACTACTAAAACGACTGTAAAACACAGTTCTAAAATGTAGATTATAAAATAAAAATAGTCACTGCAGTAACTACTGATTTTGATGGAAAACCACTCTACCTTACAAAATCCGCTACGCACCAAACATAAGCCGATCAGTATATAGCCAGTTAACCACCGTGCCTCAAGATACGGTTTTGCATTGTTTCCCTAAATAGCTCCAAGCCAATTCTAGAATGGATCCTTAACATAGGTCATGACCGATTTCTTCTTCCAGTTCCTGTCCTTGTGCAAAGTTACGGGTAACGACCTCACTGTCGAAGAGACGTAAAGCCCATTAAAAAAAGTATGCAAGAGGGGAAATCTGATGAGAGTTTTTAATTAAAGTGAGGTGTATTACTACTAAAATAGCAAAACAATTACAGTCATTTGGTGTAACTTTGTACCGGCCAGGGCAACTTAGTACCACCAACCTAGTTTATTTTCAAATGAATATATTTGCAAATGTGACTATAAATAAGAAAATGCCTGGTACAATGTCACCCTAAAATGGTACAAAGTTACCCCCAAATGATTGTGCTTAAGCTAGTCATGTTGGAAATAAGTTGTTTCCTAAGTTCAAGTTCTCGGCACTACTCTTGAAATTAACCAGGAAGATACATTTATACTAAAACCTTAATCCGTATTACAATTTATAAGTATAGGATTATCAACATCGTTTAACAGCCGTACAACTTTCAAATTCAGTGGTTCCCAGTACAGGTTATGCACTTCGTGTGTGATTCATTATATGCTTTTCACCACACATGTATCCGATTATAATTCCGATAAAACTACTTTCATCTTACCAGCCGACTTCATCCCAGAAGTAGGTACCATTAATTTTGTAACGGTTTCGCAGACTGCAAAGGTATATTCTGACACTGCAAGAGAACTTCAACAGAAATTGAAGTTTTTCACCTATACACCGAATGCGACAGTTAGTTCGATGGTAGCGTTCCTATATATTTGTAAGAAACGTTCATTATATATATATATTTTTTTTTTGTAAGAAACGCTACCATATGGGAAAATTTCTTACTAGACAATTTCATCGTTATTCACATGAACGTTAACAGAAAAAAAAAATTACTGTTGACAAAGTGGACAGTCGAAATTCACTCTTACAGGAAACAGTTAACATTCATATACTTTCTCGATGATTTTCCACCAATCGATTGTGCTGAAACAGCTTTATCGGAAATATGACGAAAACGGAAGATTGCTCCAGTGAAATAATCTCACGAACTTAATAAGAGATATTCACTTACTGAAAACTAACGAAAATCTGTCTTACATATATGTACAAAAATTCGCATAATTTTACACTAGATGCAATTTTTTAAAAGTTATTGGTCAAACTCATAGGCCAAAATTAAACTTATATATGATAAACCAGTGGGAATCAAACCAAGACATTTGACACCTCATGCTAACATTCTAAACCGAGCGAGGTGGAGCAAAGATGTTGGACTCGCATGTGGGAGGGCACGGGTTCGATCCCAGGCTCCGGCCATCCTGATTTCGGTTTTCCATGACTTCCAAAAATCTCTTCGGGCGAATGCTGTGATGGTTTCTTAACAAAGGCCATGGCCGACTCCTCTCCCAGTTTCTGTCATTGTACCAAGTTGTGTCACCGTCTCTAATGACCTCGCTGTCTACGAGACATAGCCAAATTACCATATCTTACCTTATAATCCCTAGTCCACACTGAACATTTGACTGTTAGAGTTACATTAACATAACTATTTATTGCTGTTTATCAGCTATGTGTGTTATTTTTGTTCACCGTTTTCTTAATTTTAAGCTGTTCGCAGTAAAGGGTACATTTTTCAAAGTAGCGTAACTTTATAGTGGATAACAGAGCGAAACTTACCGTTATTAAAACTCAACTATACACAACATCCAAACAACAGAATTCTTTTCACTATGCACTGTAAATATTACTGCAAATTTAAATGTTATACTTATTAAAATACATAATTCACTTAAAATACGAGCGAACAAAAAGTAGTAGCATGCTTGCTGTATAAATTGTAGTGCAATACGCTATGTATCACACTAGATTAAGTGAAACTGTTAATTTGACGTTTTAGCTACAGATTTAAATTGTAGTTTACAAATTACAGATTGAATAGTAGAATTTGCACTTATTAAATCTTAAAATATACTTTCTAATACAATATAGTAACCCAACATGTTATTTTTTTATATTTTTATCAGTTAACACTGACAAATTACAGATTGAATAGTAGAATTTGCACTTATTAAATCTTAAAATATACTTTCTAATACAATATAGTAACCCAATGTGTTATTTTTTTATATTTTGATCAGTTAACAATGACAAAACATCAGTTTCACCCGAGAAAAACCATGCAACTTATTGAAAATGCTAAAATTCCGCTGATTCTAATTTAGAATGATAGTTTCCTGAGAAAAACGACCAACGGACACATGAGAAATGTATTCAAGAAAATCCGAGATGAGAGAGAATGAGACAGAGAAAGAAAGAGAGAGAGAGGAAAGGAGGGAGAAATGTTTTGGTCAGCGGTCAACAGTGAAGGCGAGTAGTGAATTAGAAGCAGCGCCTGAAAGACGAAGCGGAGGAAATGCGAGATTTCAAAGAAAACCCGCCAATGGCACGATTAGCACACGTGTAAAATAAACTAAAACCAAATCTCGCTGAAAATGATGTAACAATGGTTTGGGCCACGATTTCGTCGCGAAAAGATTTTTGCCGCACTTTGTTTCAGTGTCTTACGTGCACGTCGGAGTTCTGCTTCATGGTTATTGGCAGCGTAGGCACGTTTCTTATTTGACTGTTCCAATCCAAATAAGATTATTGTGACTCCGTACGTCTGAATTTGCAAAGGCAAGTGAGAGTAAAATCGTCCAATCACAGACGATATAGCAGAGCTGCCGATGTGCACATGACGCACTGAAACCAAGTGTGGCACAAATTTTTTCGCCAATAAATCGTGCCTCTAACAATGGCCAATTGTGCCCTATCACAGCGCGTGCAAGTTTATAAAGTGATGTGCTGCCAAAAGAGACATGTTGGATTGACAACATATAAAAAGCGTGCGCTGCAATGAAGCTAAGCGCGAAGAAATACTGTACGATCTTTAATATTGCCAGCTATTACAAATTATTAAATGGGTTTGTTTCTGTTTACTTGTACTTATTTGTGAAGTAGTTTTTTTAATTGTATGGAAGAAAGTTTTTAAATGTAAATTTTGTTTTATCAGGTGGATTATTTAAATTAATTAAATTATTCGTATGTTAAATTCAATAAATTTGTTAGTTTGGTGAGCCACAGCCAGTCTTATGCCTGATTGCACAAAGGAAGTTAATGTATTGATCTAAGATCATTGACAAGATGATCTATCCTCTATGACCAGTGTCTTAAAGTGTTGCATAAAACAAGATCAGCACTTGATCCAAGTAATTTTGAACGTGATCCTGAACTGTCGATATTTCTTGGTTCAATAAATGATCCAAGATAATAGCCATTACCAAATTTATGGTAGCCATATTTCTTGTAATTTCGAAATGTATGTGAATTGATTTAAAGATAATTTATGTACATCAGCGAAGGTAATGAGTATAAAAGAGCTTTGCATCGCAAATTAGAAGCTAACTAAAGAAATAATTTTCTAAAAACATTGTGTTATGCACTTACGTGAATTGTTGGTAGTTACGTTAGGGCGTTCGCGGATATGAAATAACAGAAAATTTTTATTGAGATTTCGTTTGTCAAAACGTACAGTTAGACTACTGTTTCGCTGTTCTTCTCACATCGTTTACAGCATTAAAAGTGGAAGGTAACGCATCCCACATCCATTCTTTTTGTTTGATGTGTACACCATCGGGTTTTTTTTTTTTTTTTCGTGAATGTGAAGTCTTTCTTCCACTAAATTACTTCTCTTTAAATTTCCCATGCATTCAACACAAAGCGTTCAAATTCTATCAACACACCATTCACATTTACAAACTCGACAACTATAATGCTAGCCAACCTAACCACTCATAATTTCCGTATCGGTATGAAATTATTCTTAAGAAGTAATGCTGTCACAATTGTTCTGACCAATAGGCATTAAACATCATTCTGCTGTACAGTGCTGTCAGATGTAACATTTCGTCGAACCACAGTTCTCATGAACATAGATAAAAAAACTTGCAGAATACATTTGTGCAACGTTTGTCAAGACGAATCCCAGATCAATTGTGATCTGACGTCACAGGATCTTGGATCACAGTATTTTTTGTGCAACCGAGCATTAGTATGCGAGATATTAATGTTCAATGTCTTCGTGTGTAGTAGGCAAAGAAGTTTTGAAATCTTAAGGAGCCTGCCTGCCTCGTTGTTGAACTGCGCTACAGCTAGTTGGAAAAAGGAATTTATTTTCATAACTAGCCTAGTGCGCGTGTTTATAGCGTACCCACCTACGAAAAGAAAACACATTTGACAGAAGGATTACAGCGTAATTTCAAAAATCACGCGGATTGTAAATACTATTACCCAGCCACCTACCCCCCCCCCTCCACAAACATGGTATAAACGTCCCCTTCGCACAGCTGTATCACAAAATCACTGCTCAGATCAACACAAAACTATTAAATTTAAGGGGTTTACAGTGTCCTCCAGTACAGACTTTCCATTAATAAAATAATAGGGTCGCCGTTTACAATCCCATAGTTTCAGCGATCCGATGGAAACACTGTAGGCCAGCTTAACGCCTTGCGAATGGGGGCAATGTGATACTGGCGCGCGCTTCAAGAATGGCTCTAGTTGCTTCGCTTCTAAACCTCTCACGCGGAAAACAAGATTCAGGTGTTAGATAATTGTATTAACAGTTTTTGAGCCGGATCATTTATTCAAATTGTATTATAAAAATTTCCTCTTCGACGAAGCATAGGATATTCTTGGTAAAATGCTCGACATAAATAATAAAGAAATCTTTCGTTAATTTGCATGACCAATTAATGAAAGATTTCATTATTATTTATATCAAGCAGTATACCCAGAATATATCCTATGCTACATTGAAGAGAAACTTTTAATAATATAATTTGAATTTATGTTATGGCTCAAAACTGAAAATACAAAAAAAGTTGTCTAAAGGCCAGTTTACAACGAAAAAATAACAGTAACAGTGTTACTTACAAAATGTTAGTTACAAAATGTTATCAACAAACCCTAAGCTATGGTACACTATTTTATAGCAATGTTGGTAGCAAATGTGTTATTAACATTGCTGAAAACACCAACGTTACTAACAAAGTTCTAAGAATGGTGAATGGAAGTTAATAGCAATGTTAATGACAGAAACGCCTACAACATTGTTAGTTATATTTGTTACAAACATCCTTTGATCTAGACCGCCCTAGAATGGGTCGGGAAAATAATGTTATTAACACTGTTGGTGACACAGTTATTTTTTTTAACATGTTTCTAAAATTCATAACTTTTGTTGCTAGCAAATGTTATCAACAAAATGTTGACAATAAATATTAAATTTTTTATCAATATTAACAAAGCTAATAACAGAATGTTGGCAACAATGTTGATGACATGTCAACAATTTTCAAGAATTTTTTCGACATTGTTAATAACTTTGTTGAAAACATGTGTTACTAGCAATGTTATCATTGGTGTAAACTGGCCTTAACACTCGGTGTTTGTGTGGGTGAGGCACGGCGCCAAGGGCGAAATTGAGCGGCTTATCTGGCGCGGAATCGCCTCTACCGCAAAAAGACACAAACTGCGCGCAGTGGTATCGTAGAACATTCGCCTGACGGACACTTTCAGTAACGACCCCATCTTTCTATTGGTAGATAGTTTTAAATACATTTCTATACACCTTTCTATCGTAGTTTCACACGTATCCCGTAAGTAGTTGTTTAGATATGATAGATTGAAAGAGCCGATTTTAGCCATTTTTGAGGGGCTCCGAAATGATCTTCCTTAATAACGTGATGTTTTAAAACTACCACTTCGTTCTTTTCGTAAACGCACACAGTAGAAACATGTTGAGAAGTTTCTTAGAAAAAAGTGTTCGGCTACATCACTGCAAAGCTGTATACAAGGCAGGCAGGCGGGCGCCTTAACAATTATCTACGCAAAACTGCAAGGCAGGAAGTGAATGAGATTTTTGCGTGTAAGTTATTTTCGTAGTCATTAAAATTCAATTCTTCGAAAGATGTAGATTCAAGTAACACAATGAACCCGCCAAAATGGTCTAATCTGGCACTAACGCGTCACTGCTACAATAAAAAAAACTCCACTCACAACATAGTTCTTTGTACGTTTAATACGTTTGGCCGAATGAAGTGTTAGAACGATATTATATTCTGACAGCAGATGCCCACAGTCACCTCCAGAGACTAATGACAGTTGACGGCGTCTACCGGTACAAATTTCGGCAACTTCAGGTGAAAGTTGTGTGCGTGTGGGGCAAGATTTCTCGGAGGCGCATCCGTTTCCTTCGGAACAGTTACTTCCACAGATCCAAAGGAAAACTGTACCGACAGGAAACTGAAGGATACAATGAACTACTACAACTTACATTCGTCGGGGCTTTCTAGTATAAGGCAGCTCGTGAAACAAATGAAAATGTGTAAGTAAACATTAAATAAACTAACGTACGAAATACGATAAAATAATTATAATAGTAATTCGCGTTTCTTTTTTAATATTTTATGACTTAAGTATAATCAATTTTGAGCAATGAAATGCCTTACCACCTATGGATGTGTACGCGTGTTGCGGTGCGCGTTTTTTTGGGAGGTCTGTATTATACGCACAGCTCCTGAAAACACATATCAGTGTTTTCACACGTTCATGTTACCTATCTACATCATTATTTTACGTCGCGATACGGTTCCCTGCGGTAAAGAAACGAGGCAGTGGGGAATACATATACAATTTACCTCAATCGCAATTAATGTACAATCCGCTGATCTGCAGCTTTATAAAAATTTCCCACTTCGACGTTCCAAAAACATATCCCTACAACACAACGCACAAAATTCCGTACGTAAAAATGAACGCTGAAATGTTTGTCTTCAATAGTGATAATATTTAATCATTACATTTTAAATACCAATCTTGGCCTTTGTATTCGAGCTGTGTCGTCGTCGTTCATTCGCTTTTATTTAGTCGTTGCAACTGTCACCCTCTGGTTGGTATACTAATATACCTCAGACCAACTGGAGATATGGCCAGAGGATGACAGCTGGAAGTACTGTCGAAACACTGTCAATAATAACGACAACGATGAGGCACGATTCCAAAACTCAAGATGATACTACGAACGATCGCGAAAGCCTGCGACATTCTTAAATAGAACATGCAATAAAAATAATAATTAATAATTATTATTGTGACGAAAAAATAATTGCATTATATACAGGTTGTTCCTAAACTACAGGTACAGACGCAGTAAGGTGACACCTTATTAAAAAAAAAGTAGAAAACATAAAGGACACTTAGTATCTTGGTTTAATTTTTAGGAAGTAATGAATACTAGAATATCGAATTTTAAAACCGTATGTTATTAAAATATCGGGTACTGAATTATGTAAAACGACAATACTATAATCATTGATGTATGTATTAGGATGTTCAAACCCACATCAAAAGCTTGTTGATACCTTCAACCGTTGATAAAATAACAGAGGAGGCCACACTATAGTTGGATTTAACTTTTGTACCGTCGGAATTTCGGAACATTTGAAGATGTTTTATTGAGTAACGTAAGCTTTCTAACTAAAATGGTCTTCCAAATGCAACTGACTAGGATAAATAGTTCATAGTCTAGTTGTCCAATATGCACGCGATATAGCGCCAGGAGAGCATAGACAATACTGTGTACTTGTGTTTTACGTGCTCACAGCACAGGTTATGGTGGACAATCACCGTAAACAACAATATCCACACTTCAATAAGTTCACGATAGGCCTACTGTCTCAACAGGTACAAAGGTGATTCTCCATCCAAAATGGGGTAGAAAACATTGCATACGAAAAATGTCTTACAGTAACTCCGTCCTTACAAATCGAGGTTTTAATATGTTTTGAAATTAATAAAACCTACTGGGCATTAAGAAAGATTATGTGAATGATGTTGCTTTGCGTTGATGTTAAGCTGTTGCACAACTATTGCAGAGTACAAGCATTACCTATATCGATAACAAAAAAGGGGTTTTATGTTACTACCAATGTGTGTGTATGTGCGTGTGTAACATTTGGGTACTTTTATTCATTTTCAAAGATTTAATACACTTACATAATACACGTCACCATCATGGAAACGTCAAAATAGCCTTGAGGAGGACGTATTGTAACGCGCCGCCGATTCGCCATCAAGTAGCACACGTGGAATCACTTGCAGAAGGCATGCAAGCCACCAAAGTGTGTGGAGGGTTCTGCAGGAACACAGCAACTACACCCGTTTCATCCCAAAAAGGTGCAAGCATTACAACCAGCTGATTTTCAACCACGCGTAGATTCCATCGCTGTAATCTCCATCAATGCGCAGACGAGCCTGGCTTTCCTCGCAGCATTTCGTGGACCGACAAGGCTTCTTTTACCGTGATGGCGTTCTCAACAGTCGAAACAATCACGTATGGAACGACATCAACCTACAATCAATGGTTGAACACCGCCATCAAGTGACATTTGCTGTTAACGTCTGTACCGGCAATGTCGCCGACAATCTCACTGCACCGTACTTTTTGCCGGCGTGTTTGAATGGCCGCCTTTATCGACAGTTTTTAGAGGACCATACTGCCAGTTCTGTAGGAGGGCGTGAATTTACAATCACGCCAACTTATGTCTATGTGGTACCAGTACGACGGAGCCCCTGTACAATTCAGTTTGGGAACTCATCACTTTACCGCCACATTAGGCGAACGATGAAGTGGCCACCACGCTCCCCAGACCTGACGCCACATGATTTTTCTGTGGGGTTATCTCAAAACATTGGTTAACGAGACCCTGATCAACACAGTAGTTGAACTTCGCGCCCGGATTACTTATGTCTGTACTACCAGTACTTCCATTCGCTACACACCACACATGCTTGATCGCGTCCGAAAATCGATTGTTCGTCACTGCCAGTTATATAGCGAAGTAAGTGGTCGCCACTTTGAATTATTACTGTAAAATACACGTAGATTGTTTGAAAGTTACGTTATCATGCAGTTACGATCTACATTTTCCTTTTCGATTATAACTATCAGAAGAAATGTACAAACATATTGCTGTTCTATCGCATAACCTCTATAAACATACATAAACTAAACAGTGCTCGTATGACCTGCCTTGCAACGCGGGTTGCGTACCTGGTAGGCAACAAAATGCACCATCATATAATAATCCTCTCAAACAGTTCGAATTAAAGAGTTCCATGAAGATGACGTACATTATGTATGATGTCTATGTGTATTACATCTCTGAAAAGCAACAAAAATACCCAATAGTTACACACGCCCCTTTTTTGTTCTCAATGTAGGGAATGTTTGTACTCCACAATAGTTGTGCAACAGTTTAAGATCAACGTAAAATAACAACATCATTCACAGAAGCTTTCGTTAAAGCCCAGTAGGTTTTATTAATTTCAGTTAAAACATTTTAATACGTCTATTTGTAAGGGTGCATATTTCTTTTCGAGTTATTATATGACATTTTTCGTATGCAATGTTTTCTACCCCATTTTGGATAGAGAATCACTTTACGGCGTTTGTATCTGTTGAGACAGTATCGTGAACTTATTGAAGTGTGAATAATGCTGTTTACAGTGATTGTCCACCATAACCTGTGCAGTGAGAACATCACACATGCACGCAGCATTTGCTTATGCTCTCCTGGCACTATATCGCTGGAACGAAAGCTTCGCGTGCATATTTAACAACTAAGGCTATGAACTGTGTCTCCTAGGCAGTTGCAATTGGAATACCATTTTAGTTAGAAAGCCATCACTCAATAAATAATCTTCAAACGTTCCAAAATTCCGACGGTACAAAATTTGAATCCAATTATAGTGTAGCCTCCTCTATTATTTTATTATCGGTTAAAAGTATTAAAAAGCATTTGATGTGGGATTGAAGACCCTAATACATAAATCAATGATTAGAGTACTGCCGTTTTACACAATTCAGTTTCTGATATTTTAATAGCATACTGTTGTAAAACTCGACATTTAAATGCCATTCCTCCCTATATAATAAACCTAGGTATTAAATGTCCAATGTTTTTTCTACTTTATTTATCATAAGAAATCGCCTTACTGCGTGTGTGCCTGTAGTTCACGAACATCCTGTATACAGGACGTTTATCCTATGTTACAAATATTTGAGATGTGATTATTTGTCAGAAATTTTTGCCTAGTAGAATTCGGAAGGAAGAAATTCACCCTTGAAAACTGAATTTTAAAATAGTATTTCGGTAAAATATCGGAAACAACGTCGAGTTCAATTTAATTTCTGTGCTCAATGATTAGTGATACTGAAATCTTCAACTCGTCTACAAATTTCTTTTTCTAAAAGTATCTCCTTCGTGAAAATAGCAGGGGCTGTCACCCTCTTATTTATTATAACTTTAATGGCGTTGGGGTTTGTGAACATTTCGTTTATCCTTCTGAGCAGTACATCCCAAGAATCATAAAGGTCCTCTTGTCGCAAGTTTCTATAATGCACCTTTTGCAAGAAATAAATCATACAAATGATCAGACGCAGCAATACGGTGCAAATGAGGTGAGCAACAACCTGTACTAAGCGATTGTAGCAACGTAAGAAACCGTATTTCTGTCACTATTTACAGAAATTCATACCTGAAATACACCAAAGCTGAAGGTGTGTGGTAGGCATGGGTGTGTGTAGATTTGCTTGAAAGTATTTTTTTTTTTTTTACTTGGTTGATGTGTGACATAGATCTAAATAACTGTAGTACTGGATAAATTATTCAGAGATCAAAATGCATTTGCAAGCGTTCTGTGTACGATTCCACTGCGGTTGTGGCAGTTTTTGCCTATATGCCAAGTATTGGCTTATTGTCACAGAAACATTAGATTGTATTTCATTGTAAACGGTGCATCCTGTTTCTTGGGATGTGCTGCTCGGGAAGACAACATGAAATGTCCACGAAAACCAAGGCCACGAAAACTCTAGTCAGAGAGTGAACATCCCCTCTCTGTTACTTTCACGAAGGGGAGAGTTTAAAGAATGGTTTCTTGAAGGGTTGAAGATCTCAATAACACTAATCCCTCTGTACAGAATTTAAATGTAACTCCATGTCCTACAGTGGGACAAAAACCAAATCTAGGGGGGAAGGGGGCGTGGAATAAATTCTTAAAAGTAATACAGGCCTTAATTTATACATTGCAATTTGTTTAGAATAAGTGAAAGATTGCTAATCAGAATATGTTATGCCTGTCTCCGTCACATAGCAAGACACAAGCAGCTGAACACTTATGGTTTTGTCAGCTTGACAGTAGCAGTGCGTGCTGAACGACTACTGCGTGCAAGGTATTTGTGTATGCGATAAAACTGCAAAGAAGCTGATTCTTATTATCAATGTCTTACATACTTACGTAAAGGTATGTAGTAGTATTTTAAGCTCTATAACAATACCATGGATGGTATTTTTTCTATTATGATACGTCTATGAGACCTATGATAAAGTGATAATGATGACAAACATTTTTAATATTTACACAGAAATTAAAAAAAAAAAAATCTTGTCGAATCTGTGTCTTGTATCTAGCACCAAAATGTAGCCTAAGTGTGGAGTTCAACCCCCAATTTACAGCAAGTGTCCATACTTGCCCCTTTTATGTAGAAATATTATTTTTAAATTATGCGCAACCATCAATGTTGTATTACAGTACTTTCATAAATGCGAAAGTGTTTGTTGGCTTGTAATTTCACGCAGCAACAGATCACCTGATTGATATGATTTTTGCATAGAGATAGTTTATTGGCCAGAGAGAGACACAGACAAATTTTTACCCCGACAAAATGCACGGTTTGGTTTTGGGGAGGAGGGAGGTAGGCCGCAAAAAGGGGCATAGGTAGAGACATGCAAAATTCGCGTTATAATTTAGTAGCAGACTAAACTTCACTTTCCTATACATAACAGAGCATAATATGCGATTCAATTGGCCACGAACTTTTATGTGTTGTCATTTACGTGTGTTACGTTTTACAGAGATTGGCCTCTCTACCGTGTAAGCATTCTCCGCGGCAAGTCACGACAATATCGGCCAGCGGGAGACGCCGAACAAGCCTATAGTCACTTGGAGTCTAATCAGCTGTCAGAAAATAACGCGAATTTTGCATGTCTCTAGGCATAGGGGCAGAACGGGTATAAAAAAAAATAGTGAAAACAATTTTTTGTTTGTTGTTATATGTGGGCTCGTGATTGTTTCTTCAAAAAAATGCCGGGAGGGGGGAAACGGCAAAATATGCGTACCTCGTTCAGTCCTTCTTTCCCGTATTGTCGTTTCCCCCCTCCCCAATAAAGATTTTTTTTTTGCAAAAACATTCGCGAGCCCACATATAACAACTTAACAAAGATTGTTTTTACTCAATTATTTGGGTACCCTGTTCTGTCCCTATGCTCCTTTTGTGTCCCATAAAAAAAAATCGAAACTGTGCATTTTGTCGGGGTAAAAAATTACCTGTGTCTCTCCAGCCTATAAAGCAGTAGTACCATGTAAGTATAAGCAATGTTTATGAACGATTTTGTCCGCCAGTGATTACAACAACAGGCCGACTTACTAACAAAGTAGTAATTATTTTTCGTAGGAACTTGTACAAAATTTTACGTAGTGTGGTTTAATCCAATTACGATAGTAAATATTATGCATTTAAATTTATTAAAAAGAAAAACAGTTTCAACATTTTCAGGACAAAATGTTGCATTTTCTTAGTAGCATTATGCAAACTAAGTTTTAAAACGAGTGAACTACAAAACACACAACTTAAAAATAACTTAAACGCGCAGTGTAAATTTTACAAAATTATTACTAAACGTAAGTATACAGCGTGCACCAATGGCCTCAAAAGAAAGTAGCAATATGTGCAACGGTCCTCACCTGACGTAGTCGTACAGCTGCAGGCGGCGCGCGCTGGACACGAGGTTCCGGATTCCAGCCGCCAGCTGACTGACATCGCCATTTCTGGAACATACAGCAGCCACATCCACAACGAGTCCAGCTAGAGAGAGAGAGAGAGAGAGAGAGAGAGAGAGGTAGAGAGAGAGAGAGGAAAAGAGAGAGAGAGAGACCGTGTCCGAAACAAAGCTTTTACATATTTACGGTTTGGGAATTTAGAGTGGATAGATTCAAATATTTTAAAACAGCACTGCGTACGGCAAAGTTGTAAATTATATACTTGTTGGTATTTCGATGTTGTTTTGTTTACCTTTTACTTTTCACTGTTGAATAAGTTGTCTATTCGTTACTGTGCATAAACTATTTAGCTGTTTCTTCGCATCCTAAATTACGAATTCTAAGAATATATTTATTTTGTTTTAGGGTAAATTAATTTACAAAACACGAAATTTATTTTTAAATTAAAAAAAATACTTTATACATACAAAAATAACACTACGGGCTTTTAATTTGCATCATTCCTGTTTTTAATGCATATGTATATGTTTTCAGCCGAAAAGCGAAGTATAAAACGTAAGTAAACAGCAGCCGACGAATTTACTGAGCTATTTGGGAATTTAGCATGCTACTTCACCTCAGTAAATTGTACACCCTAAATCCCCAATCATTTACTGCATTAACCTGGTCACGTGGTTGATTTAGTAACCTAAATAGTTGTTTCAGACATGGCTAGAGAGAGAGAGAGAGAGAGAGAGAGAGAGAGAGAGAGAGAGAGAGACAAGGAGGTGATGTGACGTCTGGTCCAGGATTCTAGGAAGGCGACGGGCTCTATTAGCAACACTTCCTCGCCGCCCATTGTTACCGACCAGCGCAACATCGGGAGTCCCACGACACAGCCACCGGATCCGTTACTTCATCTGCGTCTTCACCGAACTATTACGAATCCTCCAGCCTTAGAGTAACGGTAAAGCGAAATATCCATTCTGTCAAATGATACAAGCCAAAGATATGTGAGTCTGAACCGAAGAGTGAATATGTTCTTGATCTGTGGAGCAGAAGCCGATACGGGATACGATTTGTTATAGCCGTCCACTCTATTACTTAACGCCGGAGCGTTGTGAACTGACATGTTTGCCTTCTCCGGTTTCTTATTTATGTAAAACTGCACGCTTCGTCAATTTTTTTTATCTGACGCGCGCCCCCCCCCCCCCCCGTAATATTCAGTCAAGTCAACGTGGACCTAGTCTCAGTCTAATTGATACTCCGACATGCATTAGAGTACCCAATTATTACGCGAGGAGGGATTGAGTGCGTTTCAAGACAAGAGTCTTACACGCCTTAGGTCACGTGCAAGGCAATACGAGGTCGCAGGCTTCGTAGGCTAAGCAGGGTTGTCTGAAGGCATGGCGACAATTGAGGGCCATGCACTCACTTTTAAGGGGTATGGAAAGTTACGCTCTCGAGCGGACGACTAGAATACTCAATCGTCAATACAATATGAACTACTCATCAAAATTAGATGAGATATTTTTGCAGAGTAGGTATTTTATCAGCGAAAGTTTATTTATATAGCACTATGCGGTAGTATGCTTTGCAACTTATATTTTTTATAATCTGTAATATGATAATATCTAGGCCTCTATAATAACAGAATTTCAAAAATACCCGCGTTTTCATTTCAAAATATTACTATCCGAAAATCTCTGTGTGAGAGGTTTAGTGATGTTATTATTTTTAAAAGTTTGTTGCAATGGGAGTTTACAATTAGAATGTATTGGACTGTGAACATACGCCATTGCTCACGTTTTGTTGACCAAGCTTGAGTTGAATAACAAAGTGTCCTTTTCTATGTTTTCTGCACTTTGTCATTCAACACTAGTTTTGACCAGCAAAACATAAGCAATGGTTTACGTCCAATACATTCTAAGTTAACGGATCTTATCTTTCTAAAAACCTTTTTGAATTTTTTACTTGAAATTAAAGCATACTACAGCATTATGCTATATAAATAAACGTTCACTAAAAAAATATCTACTCGAAAAAAAAAAATCTCATCCAATTTTGATGAGAAATTCAGATTTTATTGACGATTGAGTATTCCAGTCGTCCGCTCGACATCGTACCTTTCCATAGCCCTTAAGAGAAAGCAAGAGTCAGAAGGGCATAGAAAGCCAGTACAAATAGAGTAGGGTACGGAAAAAGCAAAAAAGCGCGCAGGCAATAAACCACAATAATTAATGGAAGGGCACGGAAAAAGTAGGATAAAATAATTAACAATTCATTCCGAATTAGCAAAGAAAGGTGCGATCGGGGTGACCTGAAATCTCATTGGCTGATGACTTCAGCCAGTGAGAGGAGGGCGCTGCTCAGAGAGATTTATTTAGTCTTTTTTTTTTTTTTATCTCCAGCGACGGTGACGATCACAGCGGCGAGTCATAGAACTCGTTGAAAACCCCGTGAAATAATTGCTTGGCGACTTTTATATCTATTCTTATATAACGGTATAACCACGGTCGTAGAAGAACAGGTCTGGACACTCGCCTATCTACCAATGTATTTTGCTTGACCCCCTTGTTGTTTGGTTGTAGTTCACCAAGTTACCGAGAATATTGTGTTTTATTGGCGCTTCAGTTAAGGCGGTCGGACTAAAACTCTGCTCACTTTTTTTCATTGTTAAATTTATAAAGTAAATAAAGATTGCTGGAACCTTTTCTTAAATTTGTGAGCAATGAAAGTATTTCATAAATTGATAAAAAATACGTTTTGATAAATTTTTTATCTTAGCGGAAAGGAAGTGGGCGGAGTTTAGTCCGACCGCCCTAACTAAAGCGCCAATAAAACACAATATTCTCGGTAACTTGGTGAACTTGGTGAACTACGACCGTGGGTATAATCTAATGGATAACACCAAGAGATCGAATATATCCCGCAAAAGTTTGAGAACATTGTGAACATTCGCGCGAAGTCGCAATTAGCTTACAGAACAAGCGTCAGAACCACAGAGTACATAAGGGAGACAGGGGTGGGGGGATAGTCCCAGTAGCAGTACCAACCACGCAAGCTAAAATAATTTTAGTGCTAGCTAAAATATTAATATTTCGGAGGTTGGTATCCACACACACACACACACACACACACACACACACATATATATATATATATATATATATATATATATATATATATATATATATATATATATATATATATATATATATATATAACTTACTATTTTATGAACTTTATTGCAACAAAAACTGTAAGAATTTTTTTATTTTGGACTTTATTTTATTACATTTTCGGCTGTCTGATGGGAAGGAAGAATAGTAAACACTGTGGAAAAGTGTGGTGTATTATTCACTGTTTGTAAACTACACAGGAAAGTGTTACAAAGTTGTGATACAAGTATTTAAATAATTAATCGTCTAATAAAATTCGTTCACATCAAAAGCTAGTTACGATAACTTATCACCTCGTACATATAATAAATTATTTCGTAGCCATCAAGCATTAACGTTCGTAGCTAACCACAATCGCAATTGCAGGTTCTTGTCAACGAGAACAAAGTACAACACACGTGGAAATAAACAAGCGTGAACGATACCTTAAACTGAACTGAACACTCTTATCACAACTTTGTACCTTACCTAAAGTTTAAAAACATAATATACACAAACACACACTTATTACGCATTATAAAATTTAAACACACGGCGTTCGTTAAATTTCAGCAAGCTAAGCCAAGCCATTCTGCCCATTCTAGTCAACCTAACTTTTCATGTGTCTCTCATGACATTCGTAAACTAAAACACGATTTTAAATATTTTTTTTAAATTTGAAAATTACGTTTTGAACTTCAATATAAAAACTTACTGTTTGGGACGACGAATTGTAATGAATTCCGACATAAAATTATATTGTCAGATAAACAAGTTGGTCTAGTAGTAATAGTTTAAGGTTGGCACGGATACGTTAACCCCTATCTAGTGTCGCCCCCCTGGTCAGAATGATAAGTAGCTGAAAAACCCCAAAGAGGAAATATCTGATTAAACACCGATATCTCGCGCAGAGATTCATTAGCGGCCAGCAGGGATAAAGGTGTTAGGTTGGAGTTTGAGCGGAACGAACATGCTTAGAAGGGCTTAAGGCGGTAAAAAATGCTTCACTATAGATGGCTTCGAACAAGTTTAGTACCACCAACGAATTAATTTAGGTACAAAACGTGTTAAGGGCGTTAACGTGACAAAAAATCGTAATTTTATACTTGCACGGCATAAATATCGCTTTATACTCGTTACTTGTGACTACATTTCCATTTGCAAAATTTTTTAACTTTCATAGTTTTCCCATAGTGACAAGACAAAGTCAAAATTTGCAAGTTACTGGCACATAGTAATAACAAAAACAAAGTGTCTTACTCGAATGAAATAAGTTACACTGAAATGATATTTTGGCGTGCTGTGTGTGAGGGCGGGTGGTTGGAGGCTGTGTCACAACACCGTGTGAACTGGCCATGAATCACAAGCCCGGCGGCTACGAGATGGAAGTCACACCGAAACTACGTCATAGAGACCTGTTTCAACTACGTCTTAACCCTACGAGGTGGCCTACGAGACTCAAGTCACGTCCAAAACATGATGAAATGTCCATTTTTAGACCCCTGTAATGCGGTGATTCCCCGACTGTTTCGCCGAATATATAAGGGCTGAATCGACACATTCGGGGAGAGTTCGCTATTGGTCGTGCTAGAGGAAGGTGTTATGCTTGTGGAGAGAAACTGGTGAAGACATCTTGGTGACGTCAGAGTCTACTGTGAGGCGGCAGGCGACTACCTTCGGAGCAGTGTTGGGCAAAACAAGAGGACTGCTGCGGCGGGCTGACGGGCGAAGAGGAGGTGCGCGACGGGAGTCGAACCGAAGACCTCAAGAGTGAAGACAGCGGTGCACTCGGGGTGCTGCGCAGCACACAGTGATTCATCACCACTGCGGACTGTTAAGGTTGCATACTATCACTATTTCAGAGACTGTAGATTGGATAGGTACATAACTGAATTTTTATTGTGATTTGTAGTCTTTGAGTAATGGTAAGTATTCTTGTGCTTTAATTGTCAAAGTAAATTAACGCTTCTGTGGCACAGTATTAATTGCGTTCATAATTAAGGGTATTGTGAAAGTTATAGTTAATTGCTGTTTTGTGTATTTTTATAAGCTTTATGAGCTAGTAAATCAATAACTTAATTCAACTATTTTATTTCTAATTATAAGACCTCTATCCCAAAAGAAATCATGGGAAGTGACCACATTTAAGTTTTTGCTCAAACTTGTAACAATATATTATGGGCAATGTGCCAAAATATTTTAAAATTTACAATGAGATTCCTTTATATTAAAAAAAATCTGAAAATGATGACAATTTACTTTATTTAAGGCAATTTAAAAAAAAATACAAAAGGGCTGTTGTGTGTTTTTAAATATTTTAGCAAATTGTCCATAATATCTCATTTCAGTGTAAATTATTTCATTCTAGTAAGACACTTGGTTTTTGTTATTAATATGTTCCCGTAACTTGCAAATTCTGTCTTTGGCACGTTGCTATGGAAAAACTGTAAAAGTTAAAAAAATTTTACAAGTGGAAAATGTAGTCTCAAGTAACGTCTACAAAACGAACACTACAATATGCAAATATAAAATTATGTATTCTTGCAACGTGAACACCCTTAAGAGATGGGTAAGCATTTTTATACCTGGAATTCAGCGGAGCATTGCCTAAGCTCTTGGGCAAAATCCGGTCGCTACTACGATTGAATACGTATACATATTCAATGTTGCTACTACTATGTATGTTTTCAGCTCTACCTTCGCGCGTAACAAACATTTATGAATTTGTAAGCTGTTGGTCATGATTTAAACACTTTCTATGTCTGCTACGTTCACTGTCAATAATTGAACGGAGGTCGGTGACGATCGTAGTAAATGATAATAGGGACATCGCTAATCTCCATTACCTAGCTAAGCGACATTTGTATCTATAAATAGTCAGTGTTACCGAACTTAGGGCTCAGAGCTTATAAACACTTTTTTAATCACGCCGATGGTTCTAATCGAAATGCAGTAACAGTATGGTACATTCTCGCTACGCACGGGCATCTACGAACCCTTAATCGCGTATCGTTATTCGCCGAATACTTTCCTTCCGCAAGTACTTTTGCCTTTGCACGCATTCTTTCATAACCCAGTTTCCCTTACCACCTGATAAATATATCTTATTTGATTACAGACATTTTAGGTAGGCCTACTAATCTTATTTGTTCCAAACTAGTAAACAACATCGCTACAATTGCCGTTTGTTAAATATGACGGCATCTTTTTTTTTTTTTTTTTTTTTTCCGGTCTAATGTCGATTTCTCAGGTTTGGGCCAACCTTCATTTTCGTCCTATCCTTGACAATAATGTCATTATCATTTAAAAAAAAGTCTGGTAAAATTAACTTAAGGTAAGAAGAATAAAGTCACGTCCGGCTGCTTCACCCGAGGGACAGGTTTGTCGCCTTTCAAGCCCCGAGTAATAAATAAGGTAAGAAGAGCATCAACTAAATGGACGGGTGGTAAAAGAGAGATTCGGTGTAAAATCACTCGGCTTCACCAACGTTTGCCACTTTTACCAGATGCAAGAAATCTGGAGTCCTTCGCCAGTACCGAACCAGGATCACCGCGCAGTGAGGTGAATAATCATAGGATCACCGCGAAGTGAGGTGAATAATCTTACCATTACATAGCACAGGTAAGTAGTCACAGCAAATTTTTGTACCAACATCAAGACTGATTCTACAACGAACTTGGGGCGAGAAAAGTGACGGCATCGTTCGCCCTTAAGGCCGTTCAAGTGTTAACATTTTTATCTCTGTGATTTATGGATTTTTTTTTGTTTTCTTTATTAATTACTTTATGTCAAAGGAGATGTGATAATCACGAACAAAAGGAAATTATTTTTATGAAACCTTTAAAACATGAGATAATCACGAAACCACCCATAGAAAATAATTGTGTACGGCCTTTAAAACACAATTATGAACATTTTAACATTAAACATTACGCCATGCAAAATCCAAAAAAAAAAAAAAAAAAAATTAATTATTCCAACTGTATACATTGGCTCGGAACGGTTCTCCAAGTTATACATAGCAACTACAAAAAGAAATTACTCAGGAATCTGACAGTTTGTTCTCCTTTAATTAATGTAAAATGTTTAGATTACTTTATTCCTTAGAATAAAATCATGAAATACAACTACATACAAATCCCTTAGAGAATTTCAATTTTAAAACTATATTTCGTGTACTACTGGATTAAACATCCAATAGTCTATACGACGCAGATAAACTTGGTTATACAGCGCAACTTTTAAAAATTATCCATTCGCGTCAAGGACACAGGAACAACACAAAAAAGGATGAAATACAGAATTGCCGAACATGCATGGAGAAATAGCCACAAAATTCTCTGGGACTCAGCTAACCCAATAAATAAGGAAAAATACAGAATTAAACGAAAAATAAATAGTTCAGCTTACATAGCCAGTAACAAAAAACATCATAAGCCAACAGACCATTGAACTAAAAAAATATGGGGTTGCCATTAATAAAAAAATAAACCAAATAAATAAATAAATAATAGTTCTATGAATGTTCCACAGTCTCGGCAAAACACAAGCCAACAATACTGCAAGGTGCTCAACCAATCACGAGAGTGCTTGTCTCTCATTTGCTATGAGAGACCAGCCAATCACACATGCTTTGCCACCATTGGTCGAGCAGTTTCGAGACTATCCAGGCTATATAAGCCCAAATTTTCTAGCGAATAGCGTCGGTCCACAATCCAATAAATTCTAACTGTAAATTCCCATTGCAACAAACTTTTTAAAAATAACTTCAAAATTTAAACTGCAAAAATATATTTAAAAACTAAATTCTCTTAATAAACAATAAATACTGTTTTTTTATATTTTGCTCCTTTTCTGCACTTTTCTCAAAGTAGTGTGTGATAAAATATCACAAAGTCTGACATACAATCTAAGTATCTAAAATGGTTTTCACAACACACACGTGCAGTCAGCATTAGTCATTATGTAAGACATAGCAGTTCTCCTGCTACAAGACCAGATAAGATCACGGATGCATATCAGTATGTGTGGCAGACCTATTTTAGAGCGATTCGAAAGTGGCACGCAGACAAGTCCTGGCCGAACTGGTGTGGCACCATCAACTCCTTCTGAGCGAATACCCGTTAAATCAGGAATGCAAACAACCGGAATCTCGTTAACAGGATTAAAAATGGGGTCGAAGGACTAACATTACAAGATGTCCTTACTTACGGTATTTTCATTGCGAGAACCGCCGTGCTCCACTTAAAAAGTCTGCGAGCACGAGGCGATCTCAGCAACCAGAGGTACCAGAAAGAAAAACAATTCACTTGTGTAACTTCATTTTGTGAATTTATGTTTTCTTGGTTGCAGTTTCTTGTTCTAGTACTTCGTAAGATTCTGAAGCTCTAATACCGACCAAAATTACTGGTAACAAGCAGAACTTATACGTCACGGAAATTTTACATATTGAACGACGCTGTCAAGGACACCATGACAGACGAGCTACCATTATAAGAAATACAGTATTAAGCAAGGAACTAAGCATCGTGTTCGTTCTGAAGCGGTGAGTAGCTTTACATGCGTTAAAATTACGCAGAAATAAAAGCAATTTACAAAATTTGGCTTCCCAAGAAATATTCAACTTGCTGCAATTTTACTGAGAGTAAATACTGTCCTCGGCGTATTTATGACTCAGATATAATATTTTTCTAATTATCTCCTAGTTAATGTATACGAAATTGATAGAATTCGTCGATCACTTCTGAACTCCAAACGTGTTTATTATTTATTGACCAATAACTGCAACAGTCAAACACACCAACGCAAACACTTTGTACATTAATGTAACGTTGAAGTACGTTACACTGATTAATTTTCGCGCAAATAACGCGCATGTGTGATTGTTAAATTTCCCCGCACTAAGGGCTTACTATTAATAGTGATGTCATGTATTGTATCACTATATCTAAGGAAAGGAATAATTCGCAAGTTCAATGACCAACGTGTTAGAATCCATTGTCCTATTGCATACTCGAGCCCGTCCATTCGTTCATTGTCTGTTGTTCCAGTGAGTAGCAGATGATAGACAAATGGCCGGGGCGTGAGTATAAATAGGACCATTGATTCTAACACGCATGCCGTTGAACTCGCGAAATATTCCTTTCCCTAACTATATCATATCCACCGTGACTACAGGTAACGTCCCATGTTAGAGCCCCGGAAATTTCGCGGATTCAACTGAGGAGAGGTTGGATTTCTAAGTTATGTATATGTTGGAAACTATTTTGATCGGGTCATTGTTTATTAAACGTGACCTTGCGGACTCCGAACCAATGGCGGACATGCGTAAAAACGCTCACGGACTCCTGCGCTACATAGTCAAATGTTCAAATGCTCACTCACTGGA